>CAUYQG010116788.1:0-21551 GCA_963574415.1 Tarsius wallacei
CCTCAGCCTTCCAAGTAGCTGGAACTACAGGCGCGCGCTACCACGCCCGGCTAATTTTTTGATTTATTGTAGAGATGAGGTCTCGCTTGCCCAGGCGGGTCTCGAACCCACCGGCTCAGGCAATCCACTCACCTCAGCCTCCCAAGGTGCGGGATTACAGGCTGAGCCACCGAGCCCGGCTATAAAGTGAAATTTTAATAATCAAACTTGCCTGCTTAAAAATCCTTCAATCCTTCTCTTCTGATCTCAAAATAAAGCCCAAATAACTAAGTATTATCTGTAAAGACTTCCAAGACTGGCCCCCATCTCATCTTCTCTCTGCCTCCCTAATATCACAATGTTCTCCAGATGTCCCAGAGGACTCAGAGCCCCTCAGATTCACCCATTGCTCTCCTGACTCTGCCTTTACCCAAGTCATTTCCTTGTCTTGGAATACCTTTTCTCTCCTTACTTCCTGGAGAACATTTTCTTATCCTTCAGTATCAACATTCACTTATGCTGAGGAAGCTTTCTAAGCCCGCACAGTAGATCAAAGCTTCTCTTCTGAATATTTAACATTCTTGTCCCCTTTGTACTTCAGCACTTAGAACATGGTATTATAACTGTCTTTTTATTTGTCTATATCCTTAAGAGCAGAAATGGTGTCATCATCCCAGTACCACCAACACCTAGCACAGTAGATGCCACTCAATAAATCTGTAATTGATCAGTAAGTTAGGAAAACAGTGTTTAGCTCTCTTTTTCTCACCTGTCCAGGTAAAATTCTGTACCAGAAGGACCATGCCCTAGAGATGACAAGTCAGCAAAAGCGGAGGCTTTGTTTCTCACTTGGCAAGGAGAAACTCCAGCCATAACCTCATAGTATGAAGTCATGGAGCCCTTTGGGACAGAATGATAGAATAAGGAAGCAGACAGAATCTGCGCAATCCTGAGCCAGATCTCTACTTTGGAGTTTAATTTTGTTTTATAGTAGGGCAAACTTCTGAACAATAGCTGCCCACATTTCAAATGTGATAACAAAAAGTAGTCCAAGGCTAAACAGACATGCTTTAAAATGTTCTGCCATTTTGGGCTATCTGTGTTCATACTCCCTAAACAGAGATATACTGTTTGCAGGGAAGATCAACAATTAACTATTCTTGCAAGTTCTGGAGTTCTGCACATTAAGATAACAAGGCGTAGCATGTGATATTTTGCTAAATTGTCACTTACTGGCAACAAGGGACAGTGAAAACTCCTTTGTCTGAAAGGTCAGTCAATCAGGTGACATAGTCAGGTCTTGGTCAGTCAATTCTCTAAAAGAGAAAATTTTATCTTCCTCTTTCTACATCTATAAGGTAGCAAGTTCAAATATAAAATTAGCTGTGTTTCCCTATCATTAAAAGAGACTGGCATCTCTTTCTTTCTTTCTTTTTTCAATGCTGGTATTTCTTCAACAAAGACTACATAAGGTTGAAGGAATACATTGTGTCATGTAGAAAAAAAAGAATGGCATGCTTGTCTAATGGCATTTCCTACCAGCTTTCTATAGCTTAGTAAGAATAGAAGATTGCATCTTGAAAACACTTGAAAAGAGATGATCATAAATCAAAGTACACCTTAATCAGCTTAAAGTATTAATCTTTCTTTTTGGCTATTCAAGCGAAATAGTCAGGAAGCACTTAGTGAAAATGGTGGAAGAAATGACCCTGGAAAAGCTTGCTGAAGAATGAAACACCAGCCCCAAAGCCAGATTATTATACCAAAGACCATGTGATCCAGCCCAAGAAAAATGTGTGGAATTTCAGGGTGTAACTCCCAGTGAATCTCCATACACACAGCCCAAATCTCCAATACAATGTAGAAGATGTGGACAGGTGGAACATATACTTGGAAATTCCTTTAGGACAATAAACAATTGCTCATTATCTTGGAGAAGAAAGGAACTAGAGGGGTAGGGGAAAGCCACGATCTTAGAGTAATAATAATAATAGTTATTAAACGTTTAATATTAAATATATTAAACATAAGGTGCTCTAAGCACCTTACCTGTGTCAATTCACTTCATTCTCACAAAAACAAAGTCTCACCCTCTGACCTCTACTCTTAGCCACTACCCTACACTGTCTCTGAGATCAGAATTCAATGGGATCATCCAGGTGTGGGCAAATGACCATACAATGGCACCTCTGTTAACAAGCCCCCTTTCCTGTTCCTTCTTTCTCTCTCCCAGGCAGACGTGGGACATACCTTCTTTTCTTTATTTTGTTTTTAACGATAAAGGAATATATGGTCCTTGGCTCTCTGTTGAGAGAATTTGGAAAATACATAAAATTACAAAGAATAATATTTTGTTGATGAAAATTGTCAAACTCTAAAATATATTAAGAGGCTTATTCTGAGCCAAATGTGAGTGACCTCAGTCTGTGGTGCAGTCCCAAGAGGCCCTGGGAACATGTGCCTAAAATGGTTGAATTACAGTTTGGCTTTATACATTTTTAGGGAGACAGAAATTACAGGCAAAATGTAAATCAACGCATGTGAGGTTCACACTGGTTCCACCTGGGTAGGTGGGACGTCTCGAGGTGGGGGGTACGAAGGGTATTGTAAGTCATAGGTGGATTTGAAGATTTTCTGGTTGGTAATTGGTAAAAAGAGTTAAGTTCTGTCTAAAGAATTTTGAAATCAGTAAAGGAAATGCTGAATTAAGATAAGAGGGGACTTGAGGAAGCCAGAATTCTCAGTGTATCGGTGAATCCTCATAGGTGGCAGTCCTTAGAGAGAATAGAAGGCAAATGTCTATCTCCCCTGAGAATCCCTGGGGAGGTGATTCTATACAGATGCAAAGCCACAAAATATTTTTTATTTTCTTCTTTATCTGTTATGTGATGTCAATGTCAGAGTTAGGTTGGGTAGTAAGCCTACGTTATATAGGGTTAATAAAAATCCATCTGATGAGACATTATGTTTTGTAGGACTTGACTCCCCAGGTCTCTTAGTTAGAAATTTGGACAAGAGAAAAAAGTGGTCAGAGTTTAGTCCTCAATTTACAGATCACCCATAAGTATTCTACAACACAGATAACCACAGATAATAATTTAATGCATTTCTCTGAAACATCTTCACCCCATATAACATATGTATACACATATGTTCTGCTTTTTTCACTTAATATTATATCATGAGTAAATTTTCTTGTCATGACACAGTCCAGTGATAAGAGTGGAGAGACCCAGGAATCTGAAGCTTTGTTGCAGTTTGGTCCTCATGTGATGATTCCACCTGGCAGTAACATTGACGTCAAAATCTTTCAGTGTACCTTGATGTCAAAACCTAGTGTCTACTGGTAGTGAGATCAGGGCTAGCACCCACTAGTGAATGGAAAGTCTAAATGTGTAAAATAAAATGACATTTCACTCATTCACAAGTGAGCAAAGAGAGGACAGGCATGGAGCTCAGTTATGGCAGAATCGAATTCCTGCTGCTCTTTCTCCTGACTGGGGTCAACCCTGAGTCCCCGTTGACCAGTGGAACTGGAGACAAAGACTTGATTCGGCTCTTGTTTTGCTCATCTCTGTCATCCACACTTTAAAGGTTTATTAACTGTCTTCCTGATATCTAAAGGAGAAGGAAGCTTCCTAGGGCTCTTCAATCAACTCCTCTTTCAGACAGAAAGAATGAATGGGAACACCTGGGTATTTTGGCACATGTAAAATAACACAGCACACACACCTTGTCCTGTCTTTGTCAGCCCAGTAAAATGCTTCTTTGAGTAGCTGGATTTCTTAGTGACAAACTTACACAATGAGTTTTCAAATAATACTTATCTTGGGGGAAATATTATGTTAGCTGTCTCTTTCCCTGATTCAGTTTGACAGATTCTTTCCCTCTACAATTTATCTCATTAATGCATTTTTAAAAAATCAACAGTTCAACTGGGTTTCTAAGGACCCAGGAATTTAACAGTCTGGTGCTTGGTGAACCATTCCAGAGGATTTTTTGTTCTAAAGCCTTCAAATTGAACCAGTGAAACATGTACAGAAATGCTATCTTGTGTGTGTGTGTGTATGTGTGTGCACCCACATATGCACCCACAGTGTCTGCTTTCCTGAGATAAAATGGCATTTCTTGTAGGTGTTGAGACTGAGACAGATAAACCTTGAAGATAGAAACCTTGATTTTTAGAATGTGTAGGATTAGATGATAGAGATATTGAATATCTGATAAAGGTAAGATTGATTTAGATCAGTCTATTAATCTGTTTCATTTAATATTTTATTTCTCTAACTTCAATAAAGCATACCACTGAAGTAGTTTGGGTAATTTAGTGAAGTAACAGCATGGTTGTTTTAATTTTTTAAGAATTTTTAAAAAATCAAAGATAATGCAAATCGTTTAATGCTTGTGCCAAAATGCTTACATGAAAAGCAGAACTTCTTTGCCTCATTCCCCTCTTCTTTTTCTGCAGAATCCACCACTCTCTTCTGGGGTTTTTTTGTTGTTGTCTGTGTCCATATTTTTAGAAAGATGTATACACTTCTATTTCTCAAATGATGTCTTAGACATTATCATCTAACTTCTATTATAGTAGATGAAGATTAGCCTTTGTAAACTTGCCTCATTTTAACAAGCGGCTTAGTGTTCTTTGGATCTATTCTAAATTTTCGTATACCCTCCTACAGTTTCTCAGTGCAAACTTCAGGTAATCTATCCATTCCATTCTCCTACTCCAAGCTGGGCTGTGTGCTCCCTGGGCCTACTGCACAGCTGCCTTCCTGAGAATTCTCTCATGTTGTCTCCCCTGCGAGCTCTCCTGGTTTCCGGATTCCACATTTTCCTCTTGGTTTCTTCCCAAGCATTTTCTTCATTAGCTGAGATTCTCTACACACTTGATTATGAGTTTGTCCAGGCATGGAACTTTAGGATGAAAGTCATCTTTCTCAGAATTTTAGCAGTACTGCTCTGCTGTCTTCTGTCTCTCACTTTTGAGAGTCCATTGCCGTTCTTAGCTGTGATCCTCTGTTCCTGATCTTACCCTGGGTCTATTCTTTGTGTTCAGCCATCTGAAATCTTCTAAGGATAAGGTGAAACTTTCTCATTCACCATGCCTAATACTTGGCAGCCCATCGGTCTGGAAACATATTTCCTTATACTAATTCTGAGTAATTTCCTCTTATTCATTTTCTATGGTCATCATTCATAGACTTCCTGTTAATCAGAAGTGGAACCTTGTAGTAAATTCTGCTAATGGTTTACCTGAATATTTATATACTCCTTAGTATCTGTTCAGATAAAAGAGTATGTTTTCCAGACTTCTTTGCAGCTAGAAGGGATTAAATAACTGTTCTGACTAATATGATAAAAGTGGGGGTATTTGTATAGGATTTCTTGGAAAACTGCTTTTAGTACTGACTTAGCTTCCTCTTTCCTGATGCTGGAATACAGATATGATTGCCAGCACTCCAGCATCTATCTTAGACTATGGTGCAAATTTGAGGATAGAAGCCAATGCTGAAAAGGGCAGATGAAAAAGATAGAAGGAATCTCTTTGGAGCTGCCATACCAATCTCAGCTTGCCTGTCTCCATTTTAGAGAGAATAAACCCTTATGCATTGAAACCACAATTATTTTAGATTTTCTATTATATTTAGCCACACCTAGCTTATCTGATACAGACTTCCTAGACTGATACTCTAATTTTAATATTGTTATTTATTTGCGTTTGTTGAACTTTCTTGGAATGTTATTTGAAATTTTCTTTTTCGCATTGGCGTCCATTTTTATACTTTTCCAGAGTTTGCTCTTATTTTGTATTATTGTTCTTGTTTCTTGGATGCAGTATCTTCTCGTACCTTTATTTTTCATTGTTGTTTGTCTTGGAGAGGGACAAGTTTCTTCTATTTCCAGCATTGTTTTTGTGTCTCCAAGTTTCTTTCTTTCTTTCTTTCTTTCTTTTTTGTCAAAGTCTCGCTCTGTCACCCAGGCTGGATTACAGTGACATGATCACAGCTCACTGCGGCCTTAACCTCCTGGGCTTGGGCGATCCTTCCATCTCAACCTCCCTAGTAGCTGGGACTACAGGCTTGGACACCAAGCCCTGCTAATTTTTAAATTTTTTTGTAGAGACAAGGTCTCGCTATGTTGCCTAGGCTGGTTTCAAACTCCTGAACTCAAGCAATTCTCCCTCCTCAGCCTCCCAAAGTGCTGGGATTATAGTCATGAGCCACTGGGCTCAGTCTCAAAATTCCTTTTTATTGTTTGCTTGTGCCTCTCTTTTTCGTGTTAGACAATTTCCTTAAATACTAGATCATCTTTCACTGTCAATCACATCGAAGAAGCCCATCCCCCAGTTAGAATGTCCGTGTCCCTGGATGAGCCTTGCTGATTGGTTGGCTCCTGGCAGAGGGCCAGGAAAGAGGCAGCCATTTACTGGACAATCCCCTGGTGTCGGCATTTGGAGCTATTTTTTCCCTAAGTCTATTGAGTTTTTTCAGAGAAGAATCTTCTAACCTCCCATGGGTGTATAGTCAACCTGACTGGAAATTCTGGGACCTGAGAAGGAGAATGATATCTTACTGTTCAGTGTGAGGATCTACCTATAATTTTGCAATTTTCAGTCCCTCGCCCTCTCCTCTAACCTCCATGGGGCCTGTTGTCCCAGTCCTGGAACATCTCTGGTTGACTTCTTGGTTATCAAAAAAATGAGAAACAAAAAATAATAAAATTAAATCTTGTTAATTGCACCGTCTTGGCTTGGCTCTGGAAGTTAGTGGACAGAGATTTAACATTAAATGTCTGAAGTATACCGGGTAGATGAAATTTAGACAGATTTTTCTCCCTCCACCCAAATATATAAATAAGTCATAAGATAAGTAGACAGGGACCAAGACCCACAGCAAAAGGTTTGTGTGCCATCCCTCCATCTGTCATGGGCACATGACAGATAGGTCAGACAGGTGCCTTCTTCTCTTTTCTTATAACCGTGGCCTCAGCAATTCCCTTGCCTCGTCTTGTGCAGGTTAAGAGAGAAGGATGGAGAAACCAAAGTTCTAGTTCTCATATTTCATGTGTGTAATGCTACTAATTTTTTTCAATTGCAGTCGGGTCTCTGTTATATCTGCTGATGAAGATGGGTCATGGTATAGTGATACTCAGCTTGCAGAGATGTGATTGAGGGGAAATGATAAGAATGATAATGATAGTAAGAATAGCTAATTGTGTGTTAGGCATGAATATGCATTATCTCATTTAATCAGTACAGCAATACTGTGAAGTACATGCTATGGTAAGTATCCCCATTTGTCAAGTGAGAAAAATGAGGTACAAAGTGGACAGTGGAAGGTCTAGGATTTAAAAGTAGGTTTGTTTGACTCCACTCACAGCACATTTGTGCTGTGAGGTGTTTTATTTTCATCTGTTTTTCCTTTTTAATCATGTGTCAGACATTAAAAATTTGGTGTATATTTTTCTAAAGTATTTTTCATATACATAAGCTAATGTTTACATTTTTTGAAATTGGGATATAATTTTATCTCAAGTTAAAAAATAAAATAACCATATTTTATAATAACTATCCAGAAATTCATGCTATCATCAAATATTTATAGATCACTCCTATGTCCAGGGAACTGTGTAGTCTCTGGGTAGGATAAACTCCTTAGCCATCTTGCTTAGTCTTTAAGTATTTAATAGTTTGCAGACATGCACTCTACTTGTTAAGGAATGAAACCAACTATCATGCTTTTAGATTGAATTTTTTAAAAGAGGCTTTAAAAAAACCTCTCATTAAACCATTTTAAGACAAGCTGAAGAGCATATCTGACTAATTCCATGTAGAATTACTTGTTATAAGCCTACACTTTAGTCTCTGTCTTAATTTGCAGTGCCCCCTTGCGCCTTATATTCCCCCCTGTAGAAACTAGGGATGATGATACAACCTAGCTTCTGTACAGCTATGAAAAAGACACGAGAGAGTCCATGTGAAGTGTATGTGAAATGCATTGAAGAACTAGACAGTTTTGGTGTTAATTAGGTAACTGAATTAGTGCAACGAGAAGATTCTAAGCAGGTGAGGAGGCAACAGCTAATTAGCTGACCAAACAAATAATCCACCTCCTTTAAAAAAAAAAAGCACAAGCCCTTACTTAGGATTGAAGCTGCTAGGCTTCCATCTTGATAACATATTTATGGTTGCTTTGGGGGGTATAGGTGTCTAAATAATAATTCAAAGCCTACCTAAGTTTAGCTGCTTTAGGGAGTTGAAATCAATCTAGAAGTCTCTCTGTTCCCTACTCAGCCAGCCTTCAGGATAAAGTTTTACTTTGTTGAGGCGACTGTGGCAAGTAAAAATTTGCAAAGCTGTTAGACTATTCCTGGGTTTTGAGTTCATTGGGGGTTGGGAAGGATATGGCAGGGAACCCAGTAAATAGTCAAGATTCCTCTCTATTACTCCTCTTAAGGAAATAGGGCAGGAGAAGAGAGAAAAATCTTTGGAGCAATCCAAAGTCTTCAGAATTGGCCATTGGGCAGCACTCTGGTGATTCCAGTACAAATGAATCAACACATTATTGAAATTGTCCATAAATTCCACCAAGTTGAAAGCTTGATGAACGAAAAAAGCCCTTGGATAATGTCAGGTTTTATATAGCTCCAAAGACAAGATTGAGGGAGGAAAAAGCAAAACGAAGCACTATTCAAGCGCTCAACATTAACTCATTGCATTCTGTCAACGGAGTCAATATTTTCCTCTTTGAAATTATCTAGGAGAAACACTGGGAGAAAGATAGAGGCATAGGATGGAAATCTGGATTGCATCCCCATAAGAATTGGAAAAAGAAAATGTTCCTTAGGGACTGAGTTTCAGATGCTGCCATTTGTTGTTTACTGTCCCTCCTGAGACACCCACCACATTATCTGAACATATAAAGTATGTCCTAGTACCCCTTTATGGACCCCGAAGGTCACAAGAACTTGTGGGCACCATCTTGTGAAAGGAAGCAAGACCTTCCCTTTTCTTTCTGGATGTCTTATCTTCCTTCCTCCAAAGGCCTTAGCTGAGGCTCCTGGCTCTGACATTCATCTTTATTTTACTACTCTTGCTGCTTGGCTGCCCTCAGATGATGGAATCATGGTTTATTTTCACTTCGAGTAATGATGGGATTCGCCGTTTTCCACCCCACAGGTTTCTAGGAGCTCTTAGAGAAATCGTTACAGGTTAAATAACTAAAGACAGATGCCTTAATGCACTCATCGGCAGCTGCTCTTTTTCTAGCCTGTAAAGTGAACAGTTCTCTCCCCATTCATAGGAGCACTTAAGAATATTTTCTGTATGGTCAGGTAATGTTAAACTTTTTTAAATCCCTAAGAGAAGTGATAGGAAAGAATCAATCTTTGCTCTAAAATGAAAAGCGTTTCAGATTTAATAAACTTAAACCGAAGGTGAAAATCTTATTAGCCCATGAAAAATCTCTTCCCTTTCTCTTTAAGAGGGTATTGAGGTTGCCCAGGGAATGATCCCTAAAGAAGCTTAGTGGCCTGGCCTAAGGAAGCCCCACCCCTACAAAGTAGGCTCCACTTCTGCCTAAGTCTGCACAGAGCCTCGAAAAACTCTCCCCGGCCAACCTCTTTCAGGTCTCCTCTCACTGTGGGAGCTTTTCTGTCTTCTTAATAAATCCTACTTAAAAAAAAAAGAAAAGAAAAGAAAAGAAAACTCTCCCCAGAAAGCCTCTTGCTGAGTGGGACCAGGGAAAAAACATGGGCTTGGAATCTCAAATACGGATTTCATGCCCTACCTACCACCTATCTGCTGTGCGATCTCGGGCAAGTAACTTAACCTTTGGGTAAATCTCTTTTCTTCATCTGGATTTCTGGGGTTCATGACAATAATAATACCTATTTCTCTCATAAGACTGAGTGTGAAGTACAGTAACATCTATGAGGACCCTTGTGTGTAGCAGGTGCCCAGTTAATTGCTGTTATATCATTTAACTGCTCACTCAGCATCCCCACTGGGATGTTTCATAAACTTCTCAAGCACAACATGTTCTTAAAGAACTCTTGATTCTCAAGTGCCACCCCCGTTCACAGGACCCTCCCCCAAATGATCCACTTTAGACTTCTCTATCCTAGCAAATGGGTCACCAGTTGCTCAGGAATGACCTTTGACTCTTTTCCCCTCAACCCCCACAATGAATCAAAGTCAAACCTGTTAGTTCTGCCTTTAAAAGATACTCCCATTCCACCATTTTCCCCACCCTCATTGTTCACCAACCTGGTCTGAGCCATCATCCTCTCTTGTCTGCATTACTGAAACAGCCTCCCAATTTGTCTCCCTGCCTCCACTCTTGATCCCTGTGTGGTCCATTCTCCACACAGCAGCAAAGTAGACTTTTTAGGAGGTAAATCAGATCAAGTCCCTTGCCTGAGTAAAACCCTCCAATGTCTTCCAAACTGTCCTCTGCAGCCCACAAGACCCTATACCATCTGATCTTCTTGCCTCTCAACTTCACCTCTGACTTCCTGGCTCATTATGCAAATTCACAGCCACACATCAGGTTTTTTGCATCTCAGGGCCTTTGCACATGCTGTTCCCACTGTCTGGAACACTCCCTCCAGATCTTTCCATGGTTGGTTCATCCCTAGTTCATCCTTCTAGGACTGTGCTCGATTATTACCCCTCGAAGTTTTCTGACTCCCCATCTGAAGTCACTAGGGTCATTCCCCAGTCATTCGCTAGCTGTAATTCTTTTTGACTTTTTTCAAAGTATTTATCATTGAAAATAAAAAATAAAATGAAAAAAATGAAGAATAAAAAAATGAAAAATGAAAAAAAGCTAACTAAAACAAACCAAATACTCCTACTTCAAACTACTCAAAGGCTCAAATTTTAGCCAAAATAGAGCAAGCTTCCATCTGCCCTACCTGGCAGTATAGTGAGGTAGCAAGAGCTTAAACAGCAGAGCCGAACTGGCCTGGGTTTCATCTTGCATCTACCTTTCCGTTGAATTCTTTGAACTCAGTATCCTCATCTGTAGACAGAGATGCTAAGAACTACTTCATAAGGCCATCTGAGGAACCAAGGAGCTGGCATATGCAAAACAGCCCTAGTGCATAGAAGCTGCTCAACTCATATTATTCCTCTTGACCTCATGGTGATAATAGAGCACATCTGGTAGGACTGCTTTTGGTTGCAAGTAACAAAAAACCATCTGGAGAGGTTTATTTTTCTCACATAACAAAAAATCCAAAGATGGACTGTTGCCTATTCATTGAACAGCTCAACATTAGGCCTGATGTATCTTCATTCCTCTGGGTCATTTCCTTTTGGTCACATGGTAGCTACTACAGCTCTAGAATCACATGTGTTCTGGGCGGGAAGATGGAGAAAAAGAGGAAAGTCAAGGCAAAAGGGCAAAGAGCCATGACAAGCAAGGCTATTCCTTCCAATCAGGAAAGCAACCACTTTCCCCAAAGCTCCACCTAGCAGATGTCTGTATGCAGTGACAGAAGTGGGTCACATGGCCAACTCTGGACCAATCACAGGCCAGAAGGCGTGAGATTGCTGGGTCAGGCATAGATGCATTGTGCAGTATTCCTTGGAGCAGTCAGGGTGCCGCAATCAGAGAAGCAATGGGTAGATGATAAATGGTGTCTGCCACAAAGGGAGAGCCCGTTCATGTAATTCTTCTTAGAACAAAACAAAAAAGAGGAAACTTCTACTTTACACAGCAATTCCAGCTATTGATGGAGATCAGCAGGGTTTGCAATGTAAAAATATTACCGATAAATTTTCTAGAAATGGCCTTGTGTAAAACCTGTCCTTTCTCAACCGCTTGAATTAAATTCAAGGAAGCATTTCAGAGTCCAAATATCAGGCTTCACTCAGGAAAATAATCCACATCAACTTTAGTGTACTATGGACTAAATCTAAGGAAATGGAGATTAGCCTGCATTTCAAAGTTTCCTTTTTAAAACTGTATCTCTAACTCCAAGTTCATAGGCTATGAAAGAAGGGTGTGATCCAATATTCCCAAATTGTTCTTGGCAAATGTACCATTGGCGGAAATGAGAAATTCATAGAACTGTGGGCATTGGAAGGTTAAAGGCCACAGCAGGAGGGCTGGGTATCATGAAGGGGAGGAGAAATAAAGCACCAGAGGCAAAACATAATGAACAAACGATGAGTGTGAAGAAAGATCAAGGAAATTTTATCAAATAAGATGATAATCACGCGCATTCATGTTAAAGAAAGAATAATTTTATACTCCCACCAACAGTGTAGAAGTGTTCCCTTTTCCCTGCATCCTCTCCAGCATCTGTTGCTTTCTGAGTTATTGATGATGGCCATCCTGACTGGAGTTAGGTGGTACCTAAATGTGGTTTTCATTTGCATTCCTTTGATGAGGAATCGTTAGTGATTCATTTTCAATCCTTAGTGAGCATTTTTTCATGTATCTGTTGGCTGCTTATATGTCTTCTTTTGAGAAGAGTCTATTCATATATTTTGCCCACTTTTTAATAGGGTTATTTGCTTTTTTCCTTTCAGCATGTTTGAGTTCCTTGCAGATCCTGGATGTTAGGCCTTTATCAGATGTAAACTAGTACAACCTCTGTGGGAAACAGTGTAGAATTTCTAAAAGATCTAAAAGTTGACATTCCATACAACCCAGCAATCTTCTGGATGCCCAGAGAAACTCAAATCATTCTATAGAAAGGATACCTGCACACACATGTTTATAGTAGCATTATTAACAATAGAAAAACATGGAACCAACTGTGTTGCCCATCGAAAGTGGACTGGCTAAAAAAAATATGGTAAATATATACAATGGAATATTATGCAGTCATAAAGAACGACAAAATTATGAACTTTGCAGCTACTTGGATAGATTCAGAGTCTATAATACTCAGTGATCTATCACAAAAACAAAGAACTATCACATGTTCTCACTTATAAGTGGACCCTGAACATTTATCATAATACTGTAAGAAAGGAATTGTCAGTAGTGGGAAACTGTCCGGGAGGTGAATGCGGCGAGGCACACAGTGTTAGTAAGGGTACCTGATCTTATCCAGGCAAAGTAGGGACCAAAGGGAGGCCCAAACTTTATCTGTATAATGACCGCTTGTATACCTAACCCTGAATTGTACTCCACATCTTTCAAATAGAATAAAAATAAAAATAAAATAAAAAAGAAAGACTGCATTTCAATCTATATTAACCCTGAATATCTTTTGACAAAGAAACCCTCTCAGCATGAGAAGGGACTGTGCAGCATACATTTTGAAGCAATGGGAAGTAAATCCTTTAGCCTGCTTGTTTATTTCTTTGTTTACCACTCTCGCCCCAAAATATTGGAAATTGCAGGGGGAAGGGAGGCTGAACTTGATGAATGAGATGAATGAGAAGTAAACTCAGGGGAAAGAAAGAATGAAAGAAACTATAACAAGGAGAAAAACCTATAACTGTGCAGAGACAAGCTGGAGTCTCCAAGAGCAACAACCAGTAGCTAAGGATGGCCCCAAGTGGGCTCCAGTGTAAGAGAGACTTGATATTCATCATGTAATCACAACTCATTCGTTTTAACCCTCTATTGTCTTAGTCAGTTTGGGTTGCTATAGAATACAGGTAGATTGGGTGGGTTAAAAAACAAACATTTATTTTTCATAATTCTGTAAATTGGGAAATCTAACATCAAGGTGATTTGGTGTCTGGTGAGGGCTCTCTTCCTGGTTTGCAGAAGCCTGTCTTCTGGTTGAATTCTCTCATGGCCAAGAGACAAATCATCTCTCTTGGTTCTCTTCTTGTAAGAGCACTAATCCCATTCATGAGGGCTCCACCCTCATGACCTACCTCTTAAAGCCTCCACTTCCTAATTCTATCATATTGGGGTTAGGATTTCAACATATGAATTTTAGGGGTGGTGGTGACAGAAACATTCAGTCCACATAGCACCTACTATGAGGTGCCTTCTTTTGTTTCAGGACTCCTCATCTTCACAGGGATCACACACCTACCAGCAGGGTATAGGGGTTCCAGTTGCTCTATATTCTGTCCCACACTTGGTACTGGCAGTCTTCTTCATTTTAGTCATTCTGATGGGTAAGGAGTGGTATCTTACTGTGATTTAGCTTTCATGTCCCTGATGACTAGTGATATAAGTACCTGTCTTCATGAATACACTGGCCATTTGGATTGAATTGCCTGTTCAAGTCTTTTGAACACTTCTAATTTTGTTTTGTCTTTTAAAACTTAATTTACAGGAGTCTTTCATCACTATGGAGTTCTTTATAGATATATGTATTGAAAATATTTTCTCCCACCTTGTGTTTTGCCTTTTAACTCTATTAAAGATGTCTTTTGATGGACAGAAAGTTCTTAGTACTAAAAAGAAATTTTTTATCAATTTTTTTATGGTTAGCTCTTTTTATGATCTGTTTAAAAAATCTTTGCTTATCCCAACATAATTGCTATGGTTTAAATGTTCTTGTCCTCTCAAAATTCATGGTGGAATTTAATCCCCAATGCAACAGTCGTAAGAGGTGTGGCCTTTAAGAGGAGATTGAGTCATGAAGTCTTTACCTTCACAAATGGCATTAGGTGTCCTTATAAAAAGGACTTGACGGAGGGAGTCCTTTATATAAATACCTCTCACCTTTCTGGTCCTTCCATCATGTAAGAATACAATGTTCATCCGCTCTGGAGGACACAACAACAAAGCCCAGCTTGGGAGCAGAAATCAGGCCTTTACTAGACACCAAACCTGAGATTATTGATCTTGAACTCTCAGCCTCCAGAACTGTGAGAAATAAATTTCAGTTCCTATAAATTACCCAGTCTGTGGTGTTTTGTGATAGCAGCACAAATGGATGAAGGCGGTCATAAAGATATCTCCTCTATTTTCTTCTAGAAGCTTGATTGGTTTTGCTTTCACACTTAAGTCTAGGATCTGCCTCAAATAAATTTTTCTCATTTAATCATCACAACTTCTCTTTCTAGTAAAACCTGTCAAATGATTTAAAATATTCTGAAATTGTTTAATTCAAAGATTTACAGTGTCACTTTCAAGCTGAGATTCCAAGGGAGGCTATATGCTATTTTTTTCCTCTTGGCAGAGCTTCAGAAGCACTCTAGGCAAGTTTCGAGTCTCACACTAATGCACAGACAGCATCCTTCCTGCATTTCCATCCACAGTCTGAGGTCAGAACATGTTCACAGAAGTACCAGAAGCTGAGGGTAATGGAGACAAACAACCTGTCATTATGCTCTTTGAAGCCTTGACCTTCCAATCTGAAGTATTTTTAAAAGTCCTTCAATGTAGAAATACAATTGTTCTTAGGTTGCATTTTTAGCAAGGACTTCACATAGTGCTTATAAACAATTTCTTATAAGCAACTTGAGGCTCCAGGACAGTGTATCCACAGTGTGTTTTTCCTGGGGTGTTGGAAGGTGTACTGCTCTGCCCCAGCCCACCCAGACCCTGTTGAGTGAGACAATGATCCCATCCCAACTGGTCAGTAGCCATCGATGGGAAAGGAGGACAAGGGCCCTCTTATTTGAACCGATACACATGGATACCCCTTACTTGGAGAAATAATCATTTTTAGAAGAGTCTAATATTTATTGCATTTCTACATTCTGGCAGGTACCTCATGTACTTGACTCCATTTAATCCGTGCTGCAAGTTCACAAGGTAAGTATTACTGCCTCAGACTGCAGTGGCACAATCATGACCCACTGCAGCCTTGACTTCCTGGGGTCAGGCAATCCTTCTGCCTCAGTCTTCCAAGTAACTGGGACTACAGGCACGTGCCATCACACCTAGCTAATTTTTTTATTTTTTATTTTTTGTAGAGATGATATCTTTCTATGTTGTCCAGGATGGTCTCAAACTCCTGGCCTCAAGCAGTCCTCCTGCCTCAGCCTTCCCAAAGTGCTGGGATTACAGACACCAGCCACTGCTCCCAGCCCCTAGGATATGAATCTAGACCTTCTAACTTTACATCAAATGTCCTTTGCACTAAACAATTCTGCCTCTCACTTCTATACAATTTCTTGGGCACTATTCTTTCATGCTTCTTTTGTATATTTTTATCTAAGTTCTGCTTTTCATGCCCTTGGGAAACCTGTCAACCCTGAAATTTTAAGGAGACATTGTTTTTTAGATTATCAAAAGGTTCCACGATATAAAAAAGTTTCAGAGTCACAGTGTTGGACTGTGGTGAAAGAGGAACCCCAAGGTGGCCTTGTTGGCTCTCAGGTGTGGGCAGCCCAGTTGGAGGTGGTGGGAGCATTGGAGGTCGCCCTCAGCTCCTCAGTCTTCATCAGTGTGACAATCCTCCTTCTCCTGCTGTTTGCGAGCCCCTGGAGGCTTCCCCAGGGCTCTGTTAACATCCCTCAACTTTTTTCTCTCTTGTGATTATAGGGAAGAATAATCATGCTTATAATAAATAATTAAGGTCCCTTGTAAATAAAACATAAAGTACTGAATGTTCTGCCTTGCTTTTTTCTGATTCCCTTCCCACGCGTTTCCCTTCCTTGTGGTACACACATCCTACAACAGTGAGTAGCCTTCAGACTGTTTAAAAATTGTATGCAACCATTGTTGTTATAATTACAGAATCTCTGAGCAGCAAGAAACACATGCTACATTGGTTTAATGGGGAGCTCAGTGCCAACGACTTTAGAGAAGGTTACTCAACTGGAGCTGTTACAGGTCTGAGAGAGAAAAGGGAGGAAAAAGAGAGGACATAAGAGGAAGATGTGAGCCAGGTGGGAAAAGCAAGAGGTGTGACTGGGATTGCAGATTTTTGCGAATGAGAGGGTTATCATAGGTGTATTAGGTGATCCAGAAGGGGACATGTCTTGGGGGCAGGAAGAGAGGGAAAAAGAATTAAGTGTTATGCTGAGTTTGCACAAACTTTGATCCGTGGTCTAACAATACTGACATCACCTGGCAGCTTGTTTGAAATGCAGACTCTCGGGCCCCTACATCATAATCTCCAAGTGATGCACATATACATGTAAGTCGGAGACTCACTGAGCTAGGAGACACTCAGGGAGATGGCAGAGGGGCTAATGGTGTGGGTCACAGTGAGACATTAGTGGGAGAAGCCAGAAATCAAAATGATTGGACAGATGCTGTTGACAGGTAACAATAAAGTTTTATAGGGGTGGAAATGGTTCAACCAAACTCTGGAGGTTTTATTGATCTATTTTCCCAGAGTATCTTAAATGCATCCTATGTTTTAAAAGGGCTGTAATGTATTTTACTAAAATAGAAGTAGCATCCTACCACTTCAGCTCCGGGAGAAGGGGGAAGATACCTAACCATCCTGGTGGGGTCAGATAAGGTTTTCCAAATGTGGGGAACCATACACAGTTGGAAGCAGGGAGGAGATAGAGTAAATAAATAAGAATTGTCAGGCCGGGCATGGTGCTGATGCCTGTAATCCCAGTGTTTTGGGAGGCTGAGGCAGGAGGATCGCTTGAGCACAGGAGTTCAAGACCAGTCTGGGCAACATAGTGAGACCTCTACAAAAAAAAAAAATACAGAAATTAACAGGATGTGATGGTGCATGCCTGTAGTCCTAGCTAATTGGGAGGCTGAGGTGGGAGGATTGCCTGAGCCCAGGAGGTTGAGCTGTGGTCACGCCACTGCACTCCAGCCTGAGCAACAAAGTGAGAACCGCCCCCGCCCAAAAAAGAGTGTCTTTGTGTGTACATTTTCTTATTCACAACTTTGTCCCAGTCACAAGAGATGGAATGAGCTGGAGGAGGAGGGCTAGGTGACAAAGGGTTCGTGTAAACAGAAGAGCTGCTTACACAGGAATGAAATCAGCTGTTTTTATACAAGGATATCGAGTGCACATGCAAGTTCATCGAATAGATCCATTTGGCCAGATGAATGATTTCATGTGTCCAAGAAACTGGAGACCAGGTCAGACATGGAGGGTAAGAATACAGTGTGAAAGTACTTTACCCTCAGATTGGGGAGTTTAGATTCTGCTCTGTGTGACTTGTGGATCCAGGGTTTCTTACACGCATGAAGAAAGCAAAGTTTAGTGAGGCTAAGCAATTAAGGTAGAGCATTAAAGCAGATAGGAATAGTGCACAGGTTCAAATCCCAGCCCTGCCACTTATCAGCAGGGTGGTCTTGGGGAAGTAATTTCAACTCTTCGGGCTTTGGGATCCTCATCTGCGACACAGTGACAACAGCAGCACCTTCAGCAGAGGTCTACTGTAAGGAAAATAGAGTTTACATAGATGAAGTCTTACAACTGTTCCTGGAATGGTTAGTTCCAACAGTTATTATTATTACATATCTGACTGCAGCGAGTAGACTGAGGACGGAGAAACTTGAAGCAGGGTTGGCAGTTTTCAGGTTTCAGAGGGAGTCAGATCAAGTTGGGAGGGAGTGGAGGCCATCCCCTCTGGAACTTGCCCCAGTACAAAAACAGCTGATTTCATTCCTGTGTAAGCAGCTCTTCGGTTTACCAAGGGCACTAATAATAACCAGCCCTTGCATCTGTTCCACATATCACCCTGCCACCCCCTCCAGCTCACAGTACTGTCCCACGCATATGCATACCTCCTCTTCCTTCTCCTCCTTCCCTGCCCTGGGCACGGGGTCAGGTCGAGTACACACTGAACAGGTGGGCAGTAGGGTAAGCAGGAAAGTATGTGGCCTGACTCCAAGGGTCAAAGGAAACCTTGGCTTTGTCTGAGCCCCAAGATAGCAAGCATTCCTTTGTCAAATCACCACTTACCTGCCTTGACCAGCTGTGTAAGTAGAGAAGAATAATGGGTCAGCATCAGCCCGTCCTGGCATTGGCTTGGACTCAGAGGATCAACTTGAATCCTGCCTCCTACAGCTCTCAGTCTTGAATTTACAAGAATTTAAAAGGATTGATGACCTTTTCAAAGTAGTTGGCTCTAAGAAGGTGAACAGGTGGCTTTATTAGTTTGGGGATGAGGCAAGTAACTCCTTCCCTCTGTGGTTCTAAGTCAGACGGATTAACAAGCACCTCAAATAAAATGTGAATATCCCTTGCAAATAAATGCTAAAATTGTAAGTAATTTTTCCTTTTTTATGAATTACTATAGCCAGATCATTTCCTACCTACCATCAACAACACTGTGGGAAAAGCAATTATTCTTGGATGGAATGGATGGGAGGAAGAATGTGAGCTGGTTTCATAGAGGAGGGAATTTACTCAGGGCTGTGGTGGGGGGGGGGAACCAGATGGAGCCAGGAAGTCAAAGGCTTTGGGCAGACAGGAGGAATGTTAAAGAGAAGGCAGCAGGAGAAGGGATATAGTTCCCAAAGTGAAATGGAATGGCACTGCTAGAAGTGTCCTTGACTTTGGAACTGGCCCAGTGGTTGATGGAAGTCGACCTGCATGCAATTGCCAATCATCTCCTGGGCTGCAGGCAAGTATGGCATAAACTGGCAATGTTTTGCAGAATAAACTCTAGGTACTTCACTGGAGACCCACCACCCGCCCTAGTGCACTGGGACCTAACTTTATACTTATTCTCTGTCACTGCCCTGAATGAACTCTGCTCCAATCAGAATGCTCCATCCTGTGAGCAGGCCACCTTCCTGGCCCAGAGTGCCTTACCCCTCCTCTTTGTTCCGGCACACCTGCCCATATTTCAAGCCCAGCAAAATCTCTGCCTCCCATGAGGCCAATCCTAACACATGGCATGCAGTGAATCTCCCTCCAATGATCTTGTTTCCTACTGGAACTATTTTTTTTTTTTTTTTTGGTTTGGTTTGTTTGGCATTTACTGCCTTATATTACTCATTTGCAACTTACTTAAGAAAACAGAGTGAATTTTTTTTTGCATTAAAAGTTAATGTATGCTCTACTAATTATGGGAAATTTACAAAATATGAAAAGCCAGAAAGTAGAAATTAAATCACTCAAAAAATTACATTCTGGTATTCTTCCTTCCAGCTATTTTCTTCTTTCTACATTTCTTCTTTACCTTAGTTAATGTTATGGACATATATAAATTGTATGTTCTGAGTTTTGTAACATCCATTTTTAATGATTATAAAAAATGTTCATTTGAAAAGCAGAAAAAATGAAACTCAAATCTCCCAGACTCCCAATATCTAGAAATAATCACTCCATACATTTTGATATATTTCTTTGTAGTCTTTTTCTCCTATATTATTACATACTCAAGATCTTATTTTATGTATTTTCAAGCCTAGGTAACTCTGAAGTATTAATAGATCTTGATGCTATGGGGAAAGATCTGGTAAAAGGTAATATCTGCCTGGGTGGTTTTATTAAATTTTTCCAATTTAAAAGACTCTTATAATCATTTAAAATAAGTTTCTCAAAGATGCAAGCTATCCTTATTTAAGTCGCTCAGCCATAACATGTTTATTATGTTGTTCTATGTAATTCTGCTTTTATAAAGGAGAATAAAAAGACTTTTTGTTAAGTGTTTCTTCTGGCATAGTGCCCCGATCAAGTGAAAACTTAAGCATTGTTAGCAAGTTCTGGAAGAACAACAGTACTTATTGTTTTAAATAGCCATCAAACAAGTCAAGGCATTCCATCTGATTTACTGGGTGGGGATTGTGGCTCAAGAAACATCTATCCTTATAGAGGAATAAGATGGCTAGCTAATCAAGTAACACAAGGTCAAACTTTGTCCTGAGACTGCAGGGTTCATCTGAAAATACATAATTCAAGGATCCCTGAAATTGGGGTGTAAACTGAATAAGGGAAGACCTTATCCTTTTGAACTACAATTTTCCCATTCTTGCTATGCTAGTTTTTATTAATTTCTGGTTAGAGTAGATCTTCAAATAATTTTTTTTTTTTTTTACAAAAAATGTATAGAGGAGGCTTTTCTTATGCATAGTTGAGCATCTATTCATTCATTCAAAATATTTATTGAGGTGACCATATGGTGAACTTATTTTCACTCCTTTGACCTAAGAGTATTTGAAGGGTGCAGTAGTGTTTTTAGGCAATATATGCCCCATGGAATGTGGAAATAAGAGGCCTCAAAATGGCAGCCCAATTTTTGATTTTATTAATATTATTTTTAATCCTTGACAGAAAAATCAGAGACAGAAAAATATTGTATTAGGTTTCTCCAGAGAAAGAGATCCAACAGCATATATATATATATATATATATATATAATAGCTAAATGAAATGATATTTATTATGAGGGATTGGATCACAGCATTATGGCAGCTGAGAAGTCCCACAATCTGTCATCTGCAAATTAGAGGCTGAGGAAAACCACTGGTGTAGTTTTAGTCAAAACCTGAAGGCCTGAGAACCAGGGGAGCAAAGGGTATATATGGTCCAAGTTGAAAGGCCCAAGAGCATCTGAAAACAGGAGAAGATGGATGTTCTAGCATAAGCAGAGAGTAAAGTTGCCCTCGATGGACTGGATGATGCCCCCCAATCCCATATTGGCAAGGGAGAGCTTCAGTCTACAGATTCAAATGCTAATCTCATCTGGAAACACAGGTCCATTCATAAATATTTCACCAGCTATCTGGGCATCTCCAGCCCAGTCAAACTAATACAAA
>CAUYQG010116789.1:0-13697 GCA_963574415.1 Tarsius wallacei
GGTGATGGCCAGGGGAGATTGTGACTCTGTAATCCTCAATCAATGAGAACCTGGGGGAAGGACTTGCATACTGGAAGATAAATTGCTTGTAATTGTTCTGGGTGTGCCTGTCCATCAGACACCAATCTTGCAAGACCATCACTAAAGTCTTATTTCTGCAGCACTCCACGTCTCTGTGTCCATCCTTTGATTTTGGATAGGTGAGCTTGTTTCTCACACAAAGTGAGACCTAGACCAAAAAATACAAACAAACAAAACAAGTAAAAGTCTGAACAAGCCAGGCTCGGTGGCTCAGCCTGTAATCCCGTGACTTGGGTGGCTGAGGTGAGTGGATTACCTGAGCCAGCGGGCTCGAGACCCGCCTGGGCAACTTGGCGAGACCTCATCTCTACAATAAATCAAAAAATCAGCCGGGCATGGTAGTGCGTGCCTGTAATTCCGGCTACTTGGAAGGCTGAGGCGGAAAGATCGCCGGAGCCCAGTGGGTCGAGGTTGCAGTGGCCGGGAGCAGCCACTGCACTCCAGTCTGGGTGACAGAGTGAGACTCCAACTCGAAAAAAAAAAGTCTGAACAATACCTAGCATAGGACTGGAGGTGAAACACCAGGAACTCTCATATACTGCCAGTGAGATTGGAAAATGATAGGAAACAAAATAAAACTATTTCTAAGTTTTATTTTGTTTCCTATCAAGCTAAACACATACTTACCAAATGACTTGGCAGCCTTCTAGTTATTAATAACTTCTAGTTATTTAAGAAAAATTAAAACATATTGACCGGGCTCAGTGGCTCAGCCTGTCATCCCAGCACATTGGGAGGCCGAGGCAAGTGGATTACCTGAGCCTGTGGGTTCAAGATCAGCCTGGGCAACTTGGTGAGACCTCATCTCTACAATAAATAAAAAATTATCCAGGCATGGTGGTGCATGCCTGCAGTTTCGGCTACATGGAAGGCTGAGGAGGAAGGATCGCTGGAGCCCAGTGGGTCGACTCTGGGGCGGCCATGAGCATGCCACTGCACTCCAGCCTGGGTGACGGAGTGAGACTCCAACTCAAAAATAAAATAAAATAAAAAATAAAAATACCAGTTGGCAAAGAAATTTCCAAGATCATGGAAAGTGAATATATTCAGTTAACTCTGCATTTACCTATCAGGAAGCTACTAGAGTTTTTTACTTTTAAGTAAACAACACTATTTCATAAGTAGCATATTGCCAGTAGGTCAAAGATTGTAGAAGACTACAAAAAGTAATTGACGTAACCTGAGTAAAGATGCTTCCCCAAATCACTCCCATAAGGACTAGCATCATTATCTAGGAAAACCAACTTCAGATTGGAAGACTGGAAGCAAAAGATTCCTGATATTCTGAACAAGAGTTTGAGCCTTGTACCTTTCAAATTTAGTTATATGAAATGACAGAATATCACACATTTCTTATTTAATGATAGTAAAAAGTATTTCCACCTCTCTTTACTTTTTTACACCATCGTAACACTAGTTCTCTATTTCATGAATGGTTGCTTAATCTCTAATTCAGACGTTTTAGTATGTAAGCTCCAGAGTAATAACAAAATCATTTTGGGTGCTCCTTTTGTACCTTTCCAAAATCTTTGGATATAATTGATATTATAAATATTGATGAATTATGACTTTATGGCAATTTTTTCATAATCTTTGCAATATTGCAATAAGCTAGATGAAGAACCATATGAAACCTGATGTTGATTTGAAATACAGGTCCATGAAACTGCCTCATTCTAAAAAAATACGTAAATATCTACTTTAAAAGATAAGACATAAATTCTAGAATATCAAAGAACCTATCAGAGTTTTAAAAGCTTATTCATTATTAAAATAACTTTTATCATAACTTATCTTTACCCACATTTGGGTAAAACAGATTTTTATACTGTATTTTTATTCACTCATTCATTATTCATTTATCAAATGCTGTTGACTATCAATTAGGTACTGTAGGGAATGAAAAAAAGAAATAGACTTTTGCCTTAAAGAAGATTCCAGAAAAGCATGGAAACATAAGGAGATAGTACCATATTAATATAATAAATAATTTATAGGAGAGGTGATCATTTAAAATTCGGGGTGGAGTAGAGAGACATTTGGATATGGAGGAGAGGATAGTCAGGGAACCTAAACATAATAATCATGTAGTAAGAAGTAGAAAACAATTGGTGGCAGAGTTAGGTACTGTGTTGTTTTTGTTGTTGTTGTTGTTGTGTGTGTGTGTGTGTGTGTGTGTGTGTGTGTTTAAGAATTATTATCCTAAAATCAATCAGAGTTGTATGCCTTGCAGTAGTTGGAAAGGTGGCTAGTATGAACTTAGAAGAATGATACAGTATTTGAAGTAGTAGTATTAATGGAAGAATTATATATATTTATACACACACTTGACAGAATCAATGACTATACTTGGCTGTCAGATTTTAGCATGGATTTTTATATTGTTTTTTAATTCCATGGTTTGTTTTATAAGAGACTGTGAATAGTAAAACAGTTATTATGTACAACAGATAAGATACTAACATCTCTTTAATTTTTAAATTTTCTTCACAATGTTTATGATAGTATGATTATAATCTATTGTATTATGATCAATTTGTTCTCTTGGCTTTATTATTCTGCTGAATAACTGGCAACAACAGATCAATTATAACAAAGATACATCTGTTGTATGACTTCTAATGGATGTAAAAAATGTTAAACTTCATTTTATGTAAAAAACACCATCAGAGAAAATAGATTAATTTTTGAAATTTCTTAAGAAAGTATTATATATTTTTCCTAATTTTCAGGTTGAGTTTTTACCATACTTAGTCACAAATGGCAGAAAGCAGTTCCAAATCTAGATTAATTTTACCACAATAATGACATTTTCCAACTGTCTCATAAATTTGCAACATTTGTTAAAAGGGAAACTAGTAGAGCAAAATGTGTCACTAGTGCTGAAGAAAATGGACCTGTGGTGATGTGTACCATCTTCAGAGACAAAAATAGTCCCTGAAATTTAGCATTTTGGCATAATAATTGTACCAGTGAACCGTTATTGAGTGCTCACAGTGTGCCGGCCTCTGTGCTGAGCAGTCCAAGTGCATTATCTCTTTAGCCTTAACCTTATGACTTAAAGATATTGCTATTCCCATTTTATAGAGAAAAAGAATGAATGTTTGAAAGTTCCAAGTAGTTTGATTATGATCAAATAGCTAATAAATAGAGCAGCTGAATTTATAGGTATAGGCGTAGGTATCATTATCCCCATTTTACAGATGAATAAAAATGAGGCTTAGTGAGGTCTCAATAATTTGGTTAAGCTCAAAGAGCTAAAAAATGGAGAAACTGATATTTAAAAGCAGGTCTTTCTTACTCCAGTGTCTAGCTGTATTTGTCATTATTCCTACTAGATTTTTACAAATGTAAGTTGTAAGCATTCTGTTTGCATTTCTGTTGTTCTCCAGATGTTGATTGGCAAGGAGGGCCATTATTAAGAACCAGAAATTAGTCACAAAGAAAATTATAATTTAGTTCATTTTATTATGTTAGGGCTACCACATTAAAGTACGAGTGTTTCAGGGGAAAGTGATTTACCTTTCCTAAATTTCACAGTAAGAAAATTTGCATTCGAAAATTTGCCAAAGTCAGAAATTCAGTTAAGTCAGCAAGAGTTCTCTGACTACTCTTCCACAAGTGGTCCAGAATAAATTCATTAGTTTAATTCCTTATTTGTACCCTTTACAGATGCACTATATTGTACCCTGATTATTTTTATTTTATCATGTTTTGTTTTTACAAACTATAGTTATAAGGTTCTGGGCAAGAATAATGCTTTTCATCTTCTTTGCTAAAAGTACTATGGTAGGCATTCAATTCTTAAAAAGTGATAAAAACTCAAAAAACAAACTGGAACTTTTAAAAATACTTTTGCATTTTACAAATAAGTTTTTTAAATTGAACAAAGGTATCAGTCACTCATTTTTCTTTATGAGGGTTGGGGATTAAAATACTATATTCAAAATAATAATTCATTATATTCCTTGTCAAATATAATGAATTGGAAACATTTATTGATTTACATTACAATTTGTGATATTCAGTATTCATTAATTATATGTTGTAAAACTCTTACTTTTAGATATAAAGAAAAGACAAGATAAGGAAACAGAAGCTGTTTTGTTTAACAATCACTTAACCATATGAGATGCCATTTACAAGCTGAGGAGAACTACTAAAAATGGAGAAAATTGTTAATACAAATCTTAGAAAATTGTGTTCAAACAAAAAATGGAATTTATAATTTTCTCAAGGCTATTTGTACATTACTACAGGAGAGGTAGATTGTATATTTGTGTGTGTGTGTGTTTGTATGTGTGTGTTTCTGGGCATGTTGTTGGGTGTGTTTTTACCAAAGACAAAGAACAAAGAACATGGTGTCTTCTATACTTAGTATCCCTTGGCATTTGAAATAGTATTGTGTTTTCATTTTGTATAGATACATTATTCAGATAAACTAGCCATTTCTATTGAGAGAGATATAACCAGATTCTATTTGCCAGCAACTGTATTTCTAATAATATTATTTTGAATTTATACTAAAGTGAATAATTTGGTAATTTAGATCACATTTGCTTTCTACTTTGAGTATATACATACATACATATATATATATATATATCAGTATGAATTCATTACTTATAAAAATATATAACTTAAGCAAACTATGGCCGGGCTCGGTGGCTCAGCCTGTAATCCCGCGCTTTGGGAGGCCGAGGTGAGTGAATTGCCCGAGCCCGCGGGTTTGAGACCTGCCTGGGCAACTTGGCGAGCCCTCATCTCTACAATAAATCAAAAAAATTAGCTGGGCGCGGTAGTTCGCGCCTGTAGATCCAGCTACTTGGAAGGCTGAGGCGGAACGATCGCTGGAGCCCAGCAGGTTGAGGTTGCGGTGGCGCACTCCAGTCTGGGCTACTGAGTGAAACTCCAACTCAAAAAAAAAAAAAGAAAACTATTACTCATTAACAGCATTATTTCTATCCCATATTCTCATGTGGATATTCTCTTTTTTAATAATAAAAACAGGTTTTAAAACAAAAATATTAAATAATAAACTGCCATCGGGTATTGGTTTGTGTTCCTTATCATCTATAAGGCAATTTTATGAATGTTGCATCATAGGGCTACATTTCTTCACATTTAAAACCAGTAGTTAACGTTTTAAGTTAATGCCAGTGTATCTTTAAGAATCTCTATGAATAATGAAGCCATTCATTGTGTTCAAGGATTTTGCCTTTCCTCAGTGATATGATTTTCTTCTCATTTTAAAAAGTATTTAATTGCATTGCTCATCCTCTTTTAATAATTAATAATAATTTTATTAGCTGTATAGAATGAGAGGGGCAAGATTTGCAATATCTAGTGCTGGGCATCAATTTTTTCTTATCATGACTTAATGGATATTATAATTACATGGAGAGGCAAAAATATAAATTAGCTGGGTAGTTGGTTGGGGCTTGCTAGTTTATTGGTTTTAACTTGGGCAAAGCCCAGAATAGGCACAAGGAAAGGGAAACGTATCTGGGAGTGCTGCAGAAGTACTGCCCAAAAAGTTCTGCAACTTACAAACATTCCTCATTTTAAGAATAAACATAGAGACTTTGAATAAAGCTATAAATACTGCCAATAACAATTTCTGCTGGTTCCATAGCAATTGACAAGGAATCCTGATAATGTACAAAACTTAGTCTTGAAAGGTATATATGTTCCTTTAATCCCTATTAATGCATTTTGACAGCTTTTCACTTTCTTAAACATTTTTAGTGGTTTTTTTTTTTCAGCTAAGACAAACGCATGTTATTTTGAGTGGGAAAACTTGGCACAGTCATCATCATAATAGTACTTTTTACTTAAGGAGCACCTCTCACCTAAGGTTTTCAAAGTGCTTTTGAGTATATTTCATTAAGCCTGTGGGAAGGAAGTCTTGGGAAAAGTAATTTGTAGGCACCATATATTTGACACCTCTATGGAAATATAACCCAAGCCATGGGGAGATAGTAATTCTCCTCTATAGTACTCTAGATATGGATATGGATATACAATGATTTCTAAATTTTCAGTGCCATTTGTTTAAAAATGGAACCAGATATTGTTGAATTTAATGTACTTTTTAATCTATTTTAAAACAAATAATGTTTAACTCCCTCCAGCAACTGCTTCGAGAACGACAGCAGATGGCCAGCCGTCCCTTTGCTTCTGTTGATGTAGCACTGGAAGTAGGAGCTGAACACACAGAATTTCTGCGAGGACCATTAGAGGTAGGAACAATGGTGCTGAGAGGGGACCCCTGTGATTTGCATATTTATATTGCTTCTCTAATCTGCATCTGCCTGTGAAGCTAAACAGAGTCTGATTATCTAGAGTTGACAAGATTCAGCTACATATGTAATGCCATTTTCAAGGCACATAGTTTTAATAGCGTGACATGAGCTGTAACAAAAGCCACTGGAGAATCTATTAGCCTAGGCAAGAGTGACAGACTGCTCACCTGGCAGCCTTTCTCTGACAGATAGGAGCTGAAGGAATTTAAAATATAGGTATGATGGAAGAAATAAAGCACCTATATTTAGTCCTTGGAGTACCCAAGGCCCCTAGTTTACAATTCACATCATCTTTATTAACCAAGTTTACTATAAAAGGTAGGAGGAGATGAGTTGCATTTTAATTACATAGCTTCATTTTTTATTGTTGAGAAGTGTAAAATAAAATAAATATTGTTATTTGTTGTTAATGGTTGTTTTATTGAATTCCTTTGTTGCCAAGACAGAAATAGAGTATGGTGAAACAGAAATTATTATGTGCAAGTAAATGTGGTATTCGAATCCTAAGATAATTCATGAAATGGTTTCTGAAAATAACAACCCCCAAAGAAGAAAAATTCACAGGTTCTGATTAATGACTAGTCAAAGCATTTTAGGGGCATACTAATTCAATTGTATGAGTATTACCTTTATTCATATCTTATATGTGGTAAGATATTTAACAGAAAGATTAAGAAATTTTGTAGAATTGAAATTTTTTTCATTAAAAAAAATGCCCTTATTTGACCAATTTATGCTGCAATTTTCAGATTTTGATTTTTTTCAAGAAAAAGGAATATGAAAATATAATTCCTCAAAAATCTATTTATAAATATGATTTTGTCTGTAGTATTTTTGGTTATTCTGAAAAAATAAACCTAAATCACACCTCATGAATGCTATACAAAGGGTCAGTTTTTAGAGGGAATAAAAAGTTTTGTGTATGTTTTTCTATGATTTTTTAAAAGTTTCTGTGTATTTGATTTTTTACCACTCTAAATCACAGGTTACCATGGAAACTTAGAACGTTGAGGAATTTATGTGTATATTTTCCATTACTTGGGGGGGGGATATCTTTTTTAAAAAGAGACTGATTAAATGAAGGTTATAGTAAGTGCTCTAATTTCATTTTGGTTTCTTGTTTCAAATAACTTTAGCCAAAAAAAAAAAAAAAAACTTTTACAAACAGAAAACCTGAATTATTTGAATCCAATTTTTTTTCTTCCAATCTTTTAAAACATTCTCCAACACTGCTAAGCCAAGAAACAAGAGAAAAATAACTATAAGTAATACATACATAGGCCAAGGAGGAAAAATAATAAGGAACTAGAAAACTAACAAACTTAAGGAACAAATATAACACACACATATGTATCACTATAGTTTGTCAGTTTCACCTTAATAGTGTTCAAGAATATATTGTTAAGTGCACATGTGTTCAGAATCATTATATCTTCTTGTTCTATTTTTTAAAGATTATTTTAACGTTAAATATTATTTTGTAGAATTTTAAAGTATCTACCGCTTCTTTCCTTTAGTTCGTATTTGTCTGGTATTTCTTATTTCATTATTTTATTTCCAACTTCTCTGACTACTTTTGTTTTATACCGATCCCTGTGAAAAAGACCGTTAGTCTTTTTTTGTCCATTCACTCTGATCCTTTTTTTAAATTAATATTTACATTGATGTTAATTACTGTTCTATTAAGGCTTTTTTAGCTACCCCATTGTGGGGTGTGTGTGTGTGTGTGTGTGTGTGTGTGTGTGTGTGTGTGTGTTGTTACTAGTCTTGCCTCTTCTTAGTTCTTTTTCTCAGTTTTTATTGATAAATTGATTTTAATCTACTAAATTGAGTATTGTATATTCTATTTTCATGTTTCTAATAGTGTACCCCTTCCTTGTCAAGATTCGTAGGAATTTTTCCCTAGCAATATCTAAAGTTTATAAAAGCTTATAATCCTCCACTGCCCATTCAAACAAAATTAATAGTTTAGCATGCTCTTAACTTCCTCTTTTTCTTCTGCCATATGTTGCTACTATCTGGAATTTTTGATCCAGATGTTATGGATATACTTCTTTGTTGTTTATTGCCTATTTAAATAACAATGAACTTTCTTTGTTCTCCTTTACTTTTTATGTCTGGCTGTTTGCTCATTCATTTCTTTTATTTTTCACTAAGGTAAACCCTCCAAAAGATTCTTTCAAGAAGTTTTATGTGGCATTCTCTTTGAGAATTTAAATGCCTAGCAATATATTTTTTTCTAACATGTAAACAACAGTTTAATTGAATATATATATGTTGTCTTCAAAACTTTAAACTTTGTGTGAAATATGATGTCAATTTGATTCTTTGTCCTTTATAAAAATGATCTCCATTTACTTTTTGGATTTTTCAGAATTTTCTCATGTTTCTTAGTGTTTGTAATTTTTCTTCAGTGTTTCCAGACTATATATATATATACATATATATATATATACACACACCCACACATACACATACACACATATATACACACATATATGTATTAAGTATATATATATACACATTATATATGTATATCCACATATATACACATAATCGATTCTATCTATAGCATTTTTGGTTATCATATATATTGGTCTCTCTATATATACATATATAAAATATATAAAAATGTCACATTTTATATGATTTCCATTGCATAAAATGTTCAAAATAGAAAAATCTATAAAGATAGTAGATTAATTCATGCCTAGGGCTGGAAGATGGGGATGGGAATGAAGGAAAATATTGGGAGAGGACTGCTAAAATGGTTCAGAAATGATGAAATGTTCTAAAATTGATTTTGGGTACATAATTCTTTGTATTCTCTAAAAATCATTGAATTGTACATTTTAAATGGGTTAACCATATGGTATATGAATTATATTTCAATAAAGCTGTTTTCATAAAACACTAATACTATACATTAATAACTAGATCTTGATTTCCAGATAAAAAGGGCTTTCCTAAATGAGAATGTGCGTATGATTATTTTTTCCTTTAACATCTTCAATTTAAGTTTCTGAAAAACATGATGCAAAAGAAATAGAGACATACCAGTTATTTAGACAGTTGAGAAAATAAAAATAAGAAAAATAGCAAGAATTCTAACATTAACATAATGCTGTATAGTATATGAAGTATTTACACAAATGGCTCTGCAGCCAAGAAACAGCAAACCAGATTGAGTTGTTCGTCTCCTTTCTTGACTTTAAACATGGAGATAACATACAAGAGACAGGAAGGTTGATGGATCTCAGAGACATACTCAGCAATTCACACAAAATGTTTAAGAAACACTTGGAAAGATAAAAAGTGGTTAGGCGTCTTCTGAAAGGAAATGTTAGTTTACATTAGGAGAGGGCAGAGTCCAAATTGTCCTGGACACATTGATACCTACCCAACCTTCTGTGGGGCAGGAAAGCTGCAGAACCAGTCCAGTGCCAGCCAAAGCCTGCAGACTGGTGGCAGGGTAATTCTAGAGCTTAGCTCAGGTGAGAAGTCTCTCATAACTATACACATAAATGGTTGGGCCACTCCTTCTCTCACCCAACTGCTCATCTAGCAGTTTACAGCAATTGCATCAATTTATGTGTATAGCTTTCATTATTTGGGGAGCTATTAATCACTCTCTAAATATATATATAGAGAGAAAAATTTTGTGTGGTCAAATGGGTCATATGTATATACCCATTTGGGGGGTATATACCTAAGAGTAGAATCACTAGATCATATGATAACTTTTTACCACTTGCTGAAAAAGACTTTCTTTTCCATTGAATAGTCTAGGGACCCATATTAAAAATCAATTGAACATAACTGTGAGGATTCTTTTTATGGACTCTCCATGCTGTACTACTGATCTATATATCTGTTTTCACGATGAGGCCACACTTTGATAACTATAGCTTTGTAGTAAATTTTGGAATCAGAAAAGTGAGTCATCCAATTTTATTCTTTTTAAAGATTGTTTTGGAGCTTGAATTTGAACTTCGTTGATCATTGGAATAATTGAAGGATTTAAATTGAATTTAAGACACAGTTTTCCAAAATTCCTTTACATATACTATCTTAATATCATTGGAGCCTAAGGTCGATCTTATAAAATAAGCAGAGCAAATTTCCTTTTTCCTCTTTACTGTTGAGGAAATTGAGACTCTGAGAGGTTAAGACCTTTGTTCAAGATCGTAGATTCAGTCATCAGCAGAGCAAGAACCAGAGGTCAAATCTTAGGTTGGTTCAAGAGTTTCTTTCTTACATTACTTTTTTATACATGCTGATTTTTGTTCAAATTGAGAATACATCTTAGGCCCTTATATACCTATAGAATATTTTTGTAAAGCTACTTATAAGAATAGAGTTAAAATTTAGGTAGTATTCTTTGATGCCAGGTGCTCAAATAGTCCTGGATAATTGTGTAGCTTAAGGTCTAACTTTCAGCAAAAAACTTTAGGCTTAGTATGTCAGAGAATTCCAGCAGTCACCAATTGAAATTTAAATGACTTTAAAGAAATCAGATTGATTTACGAAACTGCAATTAACTTAGCACACAAGATTTCTGTTATTTTTATATTAGAAGTTTCTCATAAAAATAACACATGTTGTTTATCTATGCCAATAAAGCTTTAGAAACAAAGTAATTTAAGATGGGTTTATTTGGTATTTATAGACTACAGGCTAATTAATAATTTTAAAGACAGTATATAGCATGTATTATTTTGACCAAACTAATAATGTTATTACTATTTTATATATATATTTTAACCATTTTATACTAGATTTTGATTTTACATGTTTGTGATGTCTTGATTTTCTCCACATATAAAGTATAGCTTTGCTGTGCTATAAAATGAAGTGTGCAAAAAGCCATTGGACAAGTGAAACATATATGAGTTCAATTCCCCCCAGACTAGAAAAAAAAAATCTAATCTAGATTCTACTTTCTATTTGGTAGACTTAACAGTGCTGATTTTGACATTGCATTGAAATCAGTTCTCTGTTTACTGGGACAGTTCAGCCCTAGTACATTATGTAAGAAACCTCTCTCTCCAGGTGACAAGCACATCGTCTAAGTCTAAATCAGACACAGTGAATCAGCTCTCATGTTAAGAGCATTGTTGGCTTTATTCCCAGAGCAAGATAAACCCAATCCTCTGCTCTTGGGCACAGCCTGTAGCCCCTCTGGCTCTTCATTCCTGTCCTGCCAGCTTCATGGACAGTATTTTCAGTGACTGGCCTAAGTAGCTTATTTACTTTTTCCAGGTTTCTTATTTTTCAATGTTATAGCTGTCTTGTGATATTTACATTTCCCTTTAATATTCTGATTATGTAAAAATACATCCTCAATATGGATAAAAATTCAGAAATAATAAAAATGAAAATCTTTCACAATGTCATCACCCATGAATGTTTCCTGTGGGAACATTTTTATTTCCTTCCAATAACATTTTCATTTTGCATATACATTTTTTTACAAAATTGAGAGCTTATTGTCTAAATGATTTTGCATTCTGTTTTTCTCATGTAGTATTATAAGAACATTTTTCACTTCTAAGCTTGATTCAAAAATGCCATTTTAGTTATGTTGTAGTATACCATCACTTATTTGTCTATTTTATTTTCAATCACCAATATTCTAATTTTATGCTATTATAAATGTCTACAATTAATTTTTGTATATGATGCTTGACCTTCATTTTTGAAAGAAAAACTGCTTAATCAAAAGTTATGAACTTTTAGGGATCTTAAGGTATATTGCTTATTTACTTTCTAGAAATGTTCCTATTCATACTATCTTTAACAAGGTATGAGAATTCTTGTTTTTCTGCATCCTTATCAGAAATCATTGTTAGCATTTTTAAAACAACTTTGTTAACTTGATACATGAAATGTTATCATCTTTTTATCAGATTAAATTAAATATTTGTATATAATATTTAACCACTTGTATTTTTCCTAATGTTCACTTTGTTGTCCCTTAGTCCCTTGTCTTGTTCTATTTTAATAGCATTTATTGGTAGTAATCTGATTATGCAAGATATACCATGTTAGTTATGGAAAACACAGAAAGACTAGCTTACTCAGTATCTTCATTTTTGTATTGGAACATTCCTTTTCGTCTTACTTATGGATCAAATATATTAAGCATTTGTAATTTATCTGTCATAAGTATTTTCCTTTCTGGATATTGTTTTTATAATGTTATGTTTTCTCTATTTTTGTATTAATCAGATTACTTGTCTCTTTTGGTAATATTTTTCAGACCCTGCCTTTGCTTTCTATTTATCCTGAAATTCCTATTGTTTTTCTCCCTTAAAAAAAAATATCTCCTTTTTCCTCATTTGATTTGTATGTTATACGCTTTATTTCTTTTCTTGTAGTAATTACTCTTAACATTTTAACGTGCATAGTTTGAGTCCAAAATTAATGTACCTTTCTTCCTATTCCTAAACAATATAAGAACAATTTAAATATTGTTTCCAATTTACATGAGATAGTTACCCTTTTTAATTCTGCGACTTTTGTCATCCCTTGAATGAAACATTATTATTGTTTTACATTATCAATATACGTTTAAATTTACCGATGTATTGACTGTTGTCTTTGCTTATAGTTGCTCTTTGCATTCAGACCTGATATTTCTTTTTTTTTTCTTAACTATTTTATTTTAAAGATGTGGGGTACAAGTTAGGATTAGGTACATAAGTAGTTTATGTACAGGTGAAGTTTGGGCCTCCCACTGGTCCCCATTTTGCCTGATTTGAGATCAGGTACCCTTATGATGTTATGTGTCTTCCCCCTCCCCAACCCAAAGTGTCCTGCTACTGCCAGTCCCCTTCTTGTAGTGTTATGATAAATGTTCAGGGTCTGCTTATGAGTGAGAACATGTGGTTTGTTTCTGTAATAGATCACTGAGTATGATAGACTCTAAATCTATTCAAGTTGCTGTGAAGTTCATAATTTTGTCCTTCTTTATGGCTGCATAATATTCCATCATGTATATGTACCACATTTTTTAAAATAATCAATATTTTCAATTATGATATTGCGGGGTACAGTTAAGGGTTAGGTATACAAATGTGTTTCATTCAGACACCCTTGTTGATAAGAGGTGTTTCCCTGTCCCCAGACAGATATTGACTACTGTTAATCCCATCTCCCTTCCCCCACCCCCATAGTTTCCCACCACTGTCAGTCATTTTCTTATAGTATTACGTTGGATGTTCAAGGTTCACTATATGAGTGAGAACATGTGATACTCAGATCTTTGTTTCTGTGAGAGGTCACTCAGTATTATAGATTCTAGTTCCA
>CAUYQG010116792.1:0-19810 GCA_963574415.1 Tarsius wallacei
ATTTATTGTAGAGATGAGGTCTCACCAAGTTGCCCAGGCGGGTCTCGAACCCGCGGGCTCAGGCAATCCACTCACCTCAGCCTCCCAAATGCGCGGGATTACAGGCTGAGCCACCAAGCCTGGCCCTTTTTTTTTTGAGTCGAAGTCTCACTTTGTTACCCAGGCTGGAGTGCAGTAGCACCACCACAGCTCACTGTATCCTTGACCTCCTGAGCTCAGACGATCCTTCCGTCTCAGTCTCCTGAGTAGCTGGGACTACAGGTGCGCACCGCCAAGCCTGGCTAATTTTTTTATACAAACATGGTCTTGCTGTGGTCTCAAACTCCTGGGCTCAAGCAACCCTCTTGCCTTGGCCTCCCAAAGTGCTAGGATTACAGGCACGAGCCACCACACCCGGCCCCAAATCCTTTTTATAAAGTCAAGCTGGATCTTTCCTTCCTTTCTGCTTTGTGCTCAGCTACCACTACCTCCTTTCTGTTCTCCACCTCTCCCTCCTCTGCCTTCCCAAGGAACTGACCTTGGAGTGGACAGAAAAGATCCTGATCTGTGGAGAGGCTCACAAGGAAAAGGGTGAGAGGGCAGGAGGCAACCTGAGGTCCCAAATGGGAGGCGAGGCACGGCCAGGAGGGATGGAGGTGGGTGAATCTCCAGTCTCAGGCTAGCGACCCCCAGCGGTAAGCTGCACATGGGGAGTAGAAGGTAGTTGAAGGAGGAACCGGCAGAATGGGATGATGGGAGTCAATGAGGGGTGCTGGCCTGGACGCCTGGTCTCGTGGGCAGGAAACCTCGCCTTGCAACTTCCACCCTTCTCTACATTTGCTTTTTCTCCTCCCTCCAAAATGAGGCTGTAAGTGTGTTTACATTGGCCTTCAAAGATGAATGGGATGGGAAGTGGGGAGGAAAGGGAACTGACATTTATTAAGCACCTCAGTGTGCTGGGTCCTTGCAATTATTTCATCACTTCATCACAACTTTCACAAGAGGTGAGTGTGGCCATGTTAGAGTCAGAGGTAATGCCTGCACTTGAACCCAGGTTTGGCTGCCTCAACAGCCATCAGCTTTCTACCACACCCACAGTGCTTCAGTTATACATTGCCTCACCACAATGAGTAGAGCTGGATTTAGCGCTACAGGAGGTTGAGTGTTGGTCAGTGCACAGAGTTGCATTCTTCCCTGGGTAGCCCCTCCTCCCACAGGAAGGCTGGAAGCTGTAGCTTAGACACTGGACTCACAGGGCACCGAGTGAATCTGAGCCCACTGGCTCTCTATCAACTTGGAAAACCAGAACAGGCAAGAGACCTGGGCATCTCCACCATGAACTCCAGTCAATGAATCAGAACTGCTCCTTAGAGGCCCGAGGCTGGAACTGCCCCTGAGCCCCTGGCTTCATCCCTTAAGCTCAGGGCAGGGAATGGGGAGGATCCTCTCCAGCCTCCTCTCCTCACCTTAACCCACAGCTTTCCAGCCCCTTCTCTCCAAATTAACTTTCTAATGTAAAAACTCTAGGTGTCCAAACCAGTCAGTGCTTTCAAAAGTGCACACTCAGCAAAGCACTGTGACAGTCCCCATTCCTTAGAGCTGAGTGGGTACTTGTGGGGGAGATATAGAACTCTGGCCCATGTTTCTTACTATGGGGCAGTCCTTACTGACTGCTAGGTACACAGGGTCAAGGTTTCCAAGTCAAAGCCCCTAGGACCCAGCCAACCTTCTGCTTCCACTAAAGTCTGAGAATTACTGCCTAGGCCTGGTCTCCTTGGCTTCTGAAGGCTCCCCTATTTCAAATAAAGGACTGTTGATTGCCTAACTGATTGGATTAATTTCCATGACCCATTTGATTTCTCTCCTTCTCTCTGAAGAATGATTTCCCCTTACTCTTGGTTCTTCCCACAGTTCTCTGGGTGTGTCCTGTCCTCAGTCCCTTGAGATTTGTCTTGTATCTGTGTCTGTACATTCTGACATGCTGGACCAGAAGCTTGCAGGCTGCTGGAAGCCCACCAGTGAGCACAGCATCTACCTCCCCTTTCCATGACACACACACACACACACACACACACACACACACACACACACACACACACACTCAGTGCAGTCTCAGTCACTGGCCTTTAGTTATTGCTATAACCTTGAAATGGGTGTTAGGGGATTACAATTTTGAAGTCTTTTCTGACATGCAACCAAAGGCTTGTCTTTTGCAATTAATACTGCAGACAAGCTGGGCTCGGTGGCTCAGCCTGTAATCCCGCGCCTTGGGAGGCTGAGGTGAGTGGATTGCCTGAGCCTGTGGGTTCGAGACCCGCCTGGGCAACTCGGCGAGACCTTGTCTCTACAATAAATCAAAAATTAGCCAGGCGTGGTAGCGCGTGCTTGTAGTTCCAGCTACTTGGAAGGCTGAGGTGGAAGGATCGCCGGAGCCCAGCAGGTCGAGGCTGCGGTGGCCGGGAGCGGCCAGTGCACTCCAGTCTGGGTGACAGAATGAAACTCCAACTCCAAAAAAAACCCAAAACAACAACAACAAAAAAAACCCACTGCAGACAAACATATAATGACCATCATGTTATGTGCACACAGTGGGCACTTTATCACACTCCATTTAAACCTATGGCAGTGGGCCACTTTAAAAAGGAAGCAACTGGCCGGACTCGGTGGCTCAGCCTGTAATCCCGAGCTTTGGGAGGCCAAGGTGAGTGAATTGCCTGAGCCTGCGGGTTCGAGATTCTCCTGGGCAACTTGACGAGACCTCATCTCTACAATAAATCAAAAAAATTAGCCGGGTGTGGTAGCACACACCTGTAGTACCAGCAACTTGGAAGGCTGAGGCAGAAGGATCACTGGAGCCCAGCAGGTTGAGGCTGCGATGGCTGGGAGCGGCCACTGCACTCCAGTCTGGGTGACAGAGTAAGACTCCAACTCAAAAAAATAAAATAAAATAAAATAAAAATAAAAAGGAAGCAACTGAGGCTTGTGACAGCAGTTCTGCACCCTCAAGCTGAACTGGTGACTTGAAGAGCCTGGATTCCAGCCTCAGTCATCCCTTCAGAGGGAGTACTCTCAACCACCCTCCCCTACACTGTGCCGTGCTCCCCCAGCGTTGAAGACTGAGGAGTCCTGGCAGAGTTAACGTGTTCAGCCTTGGGAGAAAGGCACAGTGAGTATAGTATGGCCGTGGCAGGAGGGGGGCTCTAGACCAGACACCACATCCCTAACCTCACTCTGTTCACGAAACAGTGTTGTACACCTGCCCAATACTGAACTCTTCAGAATATGCTTGTCCCCATTACCTCACGTGTCACATTTTTTCGGGGCAGTCGTGGCAGCAGGTGCTAGAGAAAGTCTCCCAGCTTTAGGTCCACTGAAGCCCCCACACCAGCCTGGCCCCTACATGCTATTCCTGTCAAAGAGCTCTCTCCAAGGCCGCACCCTCTGTGGGTTTGGAGCTGACAGCAGAGGCTGGTACCCACGAGGCGGGTTATTCATACCCCACGCCGTGACTCCACACCCCCAGGACACACACTCACCATGAGATGTTGGAAGAGCCAAGAACGCATTATATTGGTGGCATGCTTGGGCAAGACTCCTCGTTTGTTCTTGGACTTCTTATCCTCATTGTCCAGGAGGGAGGTGAGGTCAAGGTTAACCTTCAGGGCACGTGGAGAGAAAATCAGCATCAGCAGCCTGTGAGGCTAGCGGCTAGGGACCTGTTGCCATAGAGACGGCAGGCTCTGGCTGCCAACCCTCTTCCCAACTATTCTTAGGGCCCTGGGGAGGTGGCCTTTCCCTCTCACCCCACACCAGCCCCTCAGAGAATGGAGGTGAGGCTTGGGTAAGGAGAGAAGGCAGTAAGGACAAGGAGGAGGAGGAGGAGGGGAGGAGAGGGGAGGGAGAGAGGAAACAGGCCATGCAGAGAGCATAGAATATATAAACTTGCCAAAAGCCATCTAGTAGTTATTAGCATTTCTATGGTACTTCACAGTTTGCAAAGCACTTTCCTATCCACTACCATGCTTCACCCTCACAACAGCCCTATAGGTTGGCTGGGCTGTGTGCAGTTGGTAAGAATCCCCTTTTATTGATAAGAACTCTGAGGCCCAGAGAGGTTAGGTGACTTCTCCAAGATCACAGAGTTAATGTCAGATCTCATGCCTCTGACTTCGCTCTTTCTACTCTTCCTTTGTGTGTGCACTCTGTACCACTGAGGCACAGGGTGGCTCAGTCTGGAGACCAGGAATAGGAAGTGCAGGATCCTTTGATGTAACCCCAGGAGGCAGCAAAATCCCAGGAGCTGATAAAACCTTTCCAAGGCCCAGCTTCTTATCTGTAAAGTAAGGGTAATGATTCCTCTCAGAGGAATAATGAGGATTAAACGAGTTATTGTGTAAAGTGCCTAGCAGATAAGAAGCAATGAGTGCCCTACCCCACACCCATGCACGTGTGCACACACCCACACGCACACTCACCTGTGTGTTCTGGATCTGGATGGCTCCCTGGGGGATTGCTTGGGTGACCACCTGACCCTGGGAGGTTACCATGGTAACCGGTTGGTATAAGGCTCCACCTGAGGAGACAACCAGTTTTGGGGTCCCCTGCCATGGGAGTGGCTAGGCGTGAGGGCAAGCAGGGTTCCCAGTTTCCTTGGCAGTCACTTGTAGACCCTCTGTGCTGGGACTTTCTGGTATGTTTCTGGTTGGTCCACTTTAGGGGAGGAGTCGGTGGGTGGGAGATGATGCCCAGAACTGAGAGCAGAGCCTCTGATGAGAAGTGTTTGGGGGAAGGGACAATAGCCTTACTTGGCCTTTTGGGGGTGCATGAGAATTTGACCCACATTTGTTTCAAACCTTCACAACTGGGTCTTGGTGCTAACTATCTATAAACTTACAGGACATTTCCATTTAAAAAACTGAGCTAGGAGCCCCACCCTTGATAGAGGATGCCTCCCCACCCCTGGAACCTCCTCGGGGCCACCCGTTCTCCTCCCACGGTGTTCCCCACAATCCCCAGCCCATACCCTGCACCGACCTGACACGACTTGTGAGTTGACGGTTGTCATGGCGATGTTGCCCTGCTGGAGCGCTGAGGCTGGGACCACAATCCCCTGGGGGTTATTGGAGACTCCAGACATGGAATTGGGGGAATTCTGCAGGAGGTCCTGGCAGTGAGGGAGGCGTGGTTTGTGACAGTGTCACTGAGAGCTTAAATGCGACAGCCCCAAAGTCCTCCTCTTTCCTTTCCCCTTCCTGCCTTCCCTCCTCCCTCCTTCCTGCTCCTCCCCAGACCCAAATCCAGGCGGCAATTCACACAGCTTCCTAGAAAGAGTGAATAAGAAGGCTCAATATTAAAAGAAAAAAAAAATCCCAAAGAACAAAAATAGTCATCCATTTAACCATTCCATTCTCCTACAAACCTGAGACACAAGTTATCTTTGATAAATCAGTGGTCTCCTCTTTGACTACTCTTTGAAACCTCCAATAATGATGCCTGGATTCCAACCCCAAAGATTTATTTGTTAATTTATTTATTGACAAGATTTTGCTTTGTCACCCAGGCTGGAGGGCAGTGGCACAATCATAGCTCACTGCAGCCTCGACCTCCTGGGCTCAAGCCTCTCAAGTAGCTGGAACCCCAGGCACATGCCACCATGCTCCACTAATTAAAAATTTTTTTTTTTTTTTTTTTGTAGAGACAGGGCTCTGCTATGTTGCCCAGGCTGGTCTCGAACTCCTGGCCTCAAAGTGATCCTCTCACCTCAACTCCCCAAAGTGCTGAGATTATAGGCATGAGCCACTGTGCCTGGCCCCAACCCCAGAGATTCTAATTTAATTCCTCAGGGGTGCATCCTGGGCTCTGGATTTTAAGAAGCTCCCCAGGGGATTCTAACCAGGCTGAGAAGCTGGCTTCGCCTGGATGGCACCATTCATTCTTCAGACTCACTTGTATCCAGATGCTTTTCCTTTCCCTTCCCCCATCCCCCCCACGTCTCTTCCTCACCTACCTCCATGACAGCATTGATTGCACTATGCTCCACCCACAAAGCAGTCCCTAGTGTTTTACCTTTGTATCCGTAGCACCTAGTTCAGGATACTAAAATATTTATTAAAAAATATAAAGCCGCCATAGCCCTTGCATAGCCTGTCTTCTCAAGGTACCTCACACGAGCCTCAGCCCCAGCCACCTTCAGCACTTATCGAGCATCACCTATAAATCAACTCTTTTCTCTTTCTCAGGCTCTCAGCACAGAGTTCCACTGGAAACAGAATGTCCTTTGCCCCACATTGCCATCCAGCAGATAGTCCTTGCTGTTAGTCTTTGCAGTAGCCAAGACAGCTAGGAAGACATTTTTTCCCCCTGGCTCTTTGCTCCCTTCACCATTCCCATTTAACAGCTGGGTGAAGAAGTCCTTGCACTTGATGTTGAGGCCTCTAAGAAGGAGTAACAAGCCCTCCCTGCTTTCTGGGGAGCCTGAGCTTGGTGGCTGGGTGCTCCGAGGGAGTTTGTGAGGAAGGAATGGGATGTATGGGATGTGTGTCAATGTCTCTAGGTTTGGAGACAAGCAAGAAAAGGTCAGGTCAGGAATGAAATGTCGAGGAAGGAGCCTTAGGAGACTGGCCTGGGTCTTCTTAGCTCCTCCCAACCACGGTTCCTCATCTGAAAATGGGGCATGAACCAGTAGGCAGGTCCAACGATCATTTAGGTGACATTCCTGTGCCCAAATGCTGGAATAGGGCATGAACTGCATGAACTGCAAAGATTTGGAGACATAAATAGTCAAGAAAATAGATGAAACAGGGGAAAAAAGAAGGCCCCCAGCTTCCTAGCTTTTGTTTTTCAGAACTTGAAGGAACTTGGGTCTTCAGCCTCCAGGGAAAGCCTATGGTTTAGAGCGAGGAGAGAAACCTGTGCTTGGAGGAAACCTTGAGCCAATGACTGCCTACCTGTAGCAACAGACAAAGGAAAAGTGTCACAGCCCCAGGGGACAGCCATGGTGAACTCTTCCCAGACCCTGGTACCATGGAAATTGGCAGAGCCTATCAGGAAGTGGAAGTCAGCACTGATTTATACATCAACCGGATTCAGCTGATTAAATCCCCCTTGGCTTCTCCTCCAGAGCCGCCTTTTTTACCCTCCCGGTTTGTCTCTGGCCCAAGAGCTGGAGGAGTATCGCCTATAAATAAGCAGTACCAGGAGCCGTGAAACCAAGCTCTCCCGCCTCCCGCCCACCTGCCGCACGGGGCCTCTTGGGCTGGCTCCTCTGGATGGGTGCGGCAGGAGGAGGCCTTGCGTCTATTCTTGGCTCATCTCCACTGCTGTGACCTTAGGGAAGGGAGGGGGCAGCTCTTCCTGGGGCTCTGTGAGAACCTCCCAGCCAGTGAGCATTAATCTTTAAGCAGATTCTTGGCCTTCCCGTTCATGCAATTGAAGTCTAAAGTTGGAGTCTGACATGCAGAAGCCTCGAAATTGGAAGAGCCCTCACAAGCCATGTATTTCAACTCCTTGAGGTACAAATAAGGCACTGCATTTTAGAGACCATGACTTGCCCACGGCCACACAGTCAGTTAGTAGCCACAGGACCAGCTCTCCCTAATCCACAAATACCCAACACATATGTTGTGTCAGGTTTTGGGCTGCAAAGTGCTCCTTGGATTATGGGGGTTAAATCAATAGTCTTTGGAGGCAAGGCAAACAGATGAAAACAACCAGAAGTCCAGAAGCAGTATGGATACCAGAAGAAAGATGATCAGTTTGGGAGTCAAGTCATGACTCTTCTGTGGGCATTTGCTCCTTATTTATAAAATGCGTCTGGCCAGTGATGGCACCCAGGGGCCCTCAAAGCCTGAGTTTTCAGCGATGAGGTTGCTCCAAGATTGAGCTCCCCTCATTCCAAATCCCAGCCTGCCGTGTTCACAGGATGCTCCGATGCTATTGGAAGCTAAAGCAAGCATGGAAGGTAACTTTAGTGGAAGAGTGGGTACCTCCATGCCATTCACCCTAATGCCAGTAGAAGTGACTTTTCAGTAATCTCTTGTTTGGAACCATCCATGCTAAAATAGTCCTTTTTTTCTAGGGGCATTTGAAAGTTTCAAACATAAAAAGTTGTTCCAGATTTCTTCACCCCAAAGAAGTCCCCAGCAAGGTTAGGCAGATACAAGCAAAGTTAGGAAAATCAATACAAGATGTGTCCCTTGGATTCAACCAAAACACCTTGTGAAAAAACCAAAGGCAGAAGGGTGAACTACCACCTGGATGCTTCATCTGCTTACTCAGCTCTGTCTGGTTCTCTCCCCTGTGGCTAGGGCATCCTCCGTGCCAGCTTACCCTGTTTGGATAGCGAAAGGCAATCTGTATATTTGATCAGATCCTTCTCTTTCCTACCCTTCTCCCCCTTTTCTGGATATTTGGCTGGAAGGTGCTGAGAGGCAGCCAAGTTATATCAGCAAAGGAATGGAATAAAAAACTTCAGCGGCAGAGTCCGTGCGCAGGGCCAGGGCTGGCAACATCTTAGCTGGGGCAAGTAAGAGGAAGCAAAACCTTGGCAGGCCTGAGGTCAGGGCAAATGGTATTCATCTCTTACATCTGCAAACATAAGCAGTTTCACAAACCTGCCTGAGTACTAGAGTGTTTTTAAAGACACAGATTCGCAGGGCCACTGAATCAGACCCCCAGCAATCTGTATTTTTATTTTTAATTTTAATATTTTTGGAGGCAGAGTCTTGCTCTGTCACCCAGGCTGGAGTAGCAATGGCATGATCACAGCTCACTGCAGTCTTGAATTCTGGGCTCAAGTGATCCTCTTGTCTCAGCCTCCTGAATAGCTGGGACTCGAGTGTGCACAAGCTTGATTAATTGAAAAAAAAAATTGTAAAGATGGGGCCTTGCTATGTTGCCTGGGCTGGTCTCAAATTCCTGGCCTCAAGCGACCCTCCTGCCTTGGACTTATAAAGTTCTGGGACTATAGGTGTAAGTCACCATGCCCGGCCAGTCTGTATTTTTAAAAACCTCCCTCAGATGGTCCCAAAGATCTATTTATCGTACACACTGAATATTAGAGAGCATTCTTTCACCATGTTATTTCATTTTAATCTCACCATCACCTCCTGGGGTCAGCAGGAGAGAGACTATTCCATTTGCCTGAAGAGACAAGATCTAGAGAATGGAAGTGACTTCCCAGACTCAGATAGCTGTGCTTCAGACCTAAGTCCTCTGGCTCTGAAAGTAGGATGAGCCGGGCTCGGTGGCTCAGCCTGTAATCCCGCACCTTTGGGAGGCTGAGGTGAGTGGATTGCCTGAGCCTGCGGGTTCAAGACCCGCCTGGGCAAGCAAGACCTCATCTCTACAATAAATCAAAAAAATTAGCCGGGCGCGGTAGCGCGCGCCTGTAGTTCCAGCTACTTGGAAGGCTGAGGCGGAAGGATTGCCAGAGCCCAGCAGGTCGAGGCTGAGGTGGCTGGGAGCGGCCACTGCACTCCAGTCTGGGCGACAGAGTGAGACTCCAACTCAAAAAAAAAAAAAAAAAGAAAGAAAGTAGGATGGCTCACATGGAAAGACTATGTGCTTTGGGGTCAGACAGTCAGGATCCAATGCGAGCACAGTGCCTGGCACATTTAGCCATCTAGTAATTTATTTCCCACTTCTCTTGGCTAAGGTCACTCAACTAGGGAGTGGCACAACTGGGATTTAAAAACCTGTCCTAGAAGTCCTCGAGCCACTTGGGTTCTTTACTTGGCAACAGGAGAGATTCAGCCGAGGTTGCACATGCAGAGTGGTACGAACTTTACCACATGCCCCCTTCACTCCTGCCTGCCTAAGATGTTACTAGGTCATGGTCAAGGCCCAGGATTCTAAGCATCGTCTCTGTCTCAGGCTAGCTCTGCGATTCCACTTGGCTGCAATTTCCAGTTAAGCCTCAGTCTCCAGCTTCATAGGATGGAGACAATGGGGCTCTGACTGGAAACAGTCTACAGGTGCTTTCTAAGGAGCTACTACGGCAGCAGTGGAAGCCCGTGGAGGAGCATATGTTGGCTGAGCACACAGTCTTATTAGTTTCTCAGCAGCTTCCCCACGAGGCTTATCAGACTCCAAACCCAGGTGGATGCTGCTCTGTCTAGACCCAAGTAGAGCTGCTCCCTCTTAGGCCCCTTAGCACCCAGACAGATGTGAGAAGCGCATTTCTAGTGATGCTTTTCAGCATCCAGAGCCTCACATCCCTGCTGGAATTGTCCAGGAACCAGGGGCTGAGAGCTGGTTACCCAGCCCAAGAACTCTTTGCCTTGTTCCACCAGGAGCCTGACAATGGTGCCCCCAAGCCCCTTAGGAACTGTGTGGAATCTGGGAATTTGATGGAAACTAACAACCTGGGCTCCACAGGCATCCGGGAAGCTGACCCACTCCTGTTCCTTGTGCGCTGTTTGCTTGAGACACAGAGGCAAAGAGCCTGTCAGACCCTCTCCGAAGGGGCAGAGCCTCTCAGAAGGGGAGAGCAAGGCAGGGAGGTGGGGTTTGGAATGGCTGAGTGCTAGTGCCCCCTGGGCACCACCCACAGGGTCAGTGGTAGCACCCGGCCCTGTCGTCTACCACTTATTCTTTCCAAGACCTCAGTGGTCACAGGGTGTTTTCCTCAAATCTCATTTTGAAACACACACAAAAAAGATGACTTGTTGAAAGGAAGACCTTGCTAAGAAACAGTGAAAGGCTGTGGGATGTTTTAGAAGTGTGTGCGAGGGGGGGTGTGGCGGGGGCACACATGAACAAACGGTGGCTGTGGACTCAGATGCCGACAGTGGTCTGACATTAGCCTAGGAAGAGTTTTCTGCCCCTGTGAGCCACTGCTCTGCACTGTTAATAGGGAAAGGGCTTAAGTTGCCTGGGAAGAGTCTTAATTTCTTTTTTTGTTGTTGTTTTGTTTTGTTTTGAGTTGGAGTCTCACTGTCGCCCAGACTGGAGTGCAGTGGCACGCTCCCGGCCAACGCAGCCTCGACCTGCTGGGCTCTGGCAATCCTTCCGCCTCAGCCTTCCAAGTAGCTGGAACTACAGGCGCGCGCTACCATGCCCAGCTAATTTTTTTTTTTTGATTTATTGTAGAGATGAGGTCTTGCCAAGTTGCCCAAGCGGGTCACGAACCTGTGGGTTCAGGCAATCCACTCACCTCAGCCTCCCAAAGGCGCGGGATTACAGGCTGAGCCACCGAGCCTGGCTGAAGAGACTTAATTTCCACTGGAGGAAGAAATTCCTGGAAGAAGCCATCCTTGATGGGAGGAAGAAATGAATGAGTGAAGGAAAGCAGTGAAAGAAAAGTTTCCCTTTAGGCTATTTTGAAGTAGGTGGAATTTTTCTTAGTAGGATGCCTGTGAAACAAGGGAATGAACTCCCTTGCAAAGGTCCTTCCCGCTGGCGATTGTAGAAAACACAATGCCATTCCCCAAGGCTTATTTTGTGGGAGGCTAGGTGCGGGATGAGTGGGTGGAGGGAGTAGGGGGCAGCGCAGAGCCTAGCCCTAACCTGCCATGCTCCCCCTGGCCACTAGGGGTCTCTGCTGATCCACTGACTCAGAACATGCTCACCAAAGCCTCCCAGGAGGCTGGCTCTGGCCTACCTTGCCTGGGCTGGGGTGGGGGTGAGGGGGGGAGAGTGGGGGCCGGTTCTGAGTGCCTCCCTTCTGGAAAGCTTGTCCAGGGCACGCATGGTCCGTTCTTTTGACTCTTCCATGCTCCCCATCTGCCTTACATATTGGACACACAGCAGAACGGTTCTTTCTTATGCAGGTGTCTTCTTTCCCTAGCTTGGCTGCAGGTTTTTTTGAGGGAAAGAGGGGTCTTTCTGTGAATTTCCTAAAACTGCCTAGCACAGTGCTAAGTGAATGGTAAATGCTTGCTGAATGTGTGGCTTGACTGGGCTTTGGCCTGGGGTGGGGGAGGTATTCATATGTGTGTGTGTGTGTGTGTGTGTGTGTGTGTGTGTGTGTGTGTATGTACACGCACATTACCCTGTCCCTACACACCTCTTCCAGGCAGCATCCTTCTATTCTGGCAGAGCCACGGTCTTATCTTAGACCAAGAAAGCTAGATTCCCAAACTTAGGGAAGCCAAGCACATGTAAACAAGTCACCTAATCCGGTTCTTGTTCCACTCCTGTTGGGGGCTTTAGTCTCCAGGGAAAGGCAGTTCTGGCCTATGGGGACAAGAAGCAGCTGCTGCTCTTAAGGAACATTCCTTCTCAGAAGTGAGAAGCGCTCAGGTTTCACTAGCCTAGCGGGAAGGACCGCCCTCTGTCTCCTGGCCCCTAGATGGAGGGCTGGGGGCTAGGAACCGGCAGAAGAGACAGCTTTGATGCCGAGGGCAGGCTGCATGAACCCAACTTTTTGCCACTGATGCCTGGGAGTGCCCCCTTTCCATCTAGGTGGTGATCCTTCCTGGGTAGATTACCTCATCCTGCCCCACCCAGGCTTAAACTCACTAGTCAAGTCCTCCGGATGCTTGGACACTTGGCAGAGCCTCTAGAGCCTTGACTGGGGCCCCCAACCCCTCAGCCTCCTGCCAATCTTGGAAATGCAAAACTCCTTGTAGGTCAATAGGCAAGTTCCACCCTTCCCAGGAAGGGATGCATTGATTAGTCCCCTTCCTATTCCATTAGGGAGCCTCAGAGCTGAAGAGAGGTAGCTGGCCTGCTAAGCCCAGCATCTCAGAATTGGGTCCACTTTGTACCTTTCTTCTCCTGATTTTCAATGTAGTGGCAAATCCAAATTCTTCCTTCCCAGCAATTGGTTTCTTCCTCTCTAGTCCCTAAATCCCTGAACTATAGCCAGGTAGAGTTGTCTCTCCCTACCTGGGAGAGGACCCAAGACCCCTGGTTCTCCTTCCTACCTGTCACAAAAAAGTATCACCATATAGCAAGAGGAACCTAGACTCTGGATTAATTCATCCCGCACTCTTCTACTTACTAGGTGTGTGGCCTTGAGCCCTGTCTTTTTTCTTTTTTTGAGTTGGAGTCTCACTCTGTCACCCAGACTAGAGTACAGTGGCACACTCATAGCCACCACAGCCTGGACCTGCTGGGCTCAGGTGATCCTTCTGCCTCAGCCTTCCAAGTAGCTCAAACTACAAGCACATGCCACCACGCCTGGCTAATTTTTAAAATTTATTGTAGAGACGAGGTCTCGCCATGTTGCTCATGCTGGTCTTGAATCCCTGGGCTCAGGCAATCCTCTCGCCTCTGCCTCCCAGAGTGCTGGGATTATAGGCATAAGCCACCATGTTCCACTGAGCCCGTGTCTTAACTTCTCTCAGCTTCTCTTTCCTTGGATATAAGATGGGATAATAATGCACATCTTGCAGTGAGGGGTAAATTAGATAATATGTGTAAAACACTTAGTACATCCCATGTTTGAGACAGCAGGGAGCTCAATAAATGCATACCCTCCTTCTGCCAGTTCTTCTTTGAGCAGTACAAGATGTGGATACACGACTGATTGGTCTCTGATATGTCTCCAGTCCTGACCCCATTGCCTGCATTTTTCCGCTGTCTTTAAAATCTTTAGCAGTTAGCCATCACTATCAACCTCAAAACATAACCCCACAAATGTGGCTGCAAGATACTCCATCACTGCATTTTTGAGGTCAGGGACTGTGCCACATCCATCTTTAAGCCCTCAGAGGTCATTAGGCTTAAGAGGTGCTCAAAGGATGCACGATGCACGAATGAATGGCTGCTCCACCCTCCACCCATCTCTATCTCTCCAGGGATTCAGACAGGCTCTCTCTGTTCATCGCCTTCTCCCAGATGTCTCACCACAGTAACAGCACTCACCTTTAGAGCTGCCAAATAGGCTACTAACTCTCCCGAAGCCTGCCTGAATTGTCCCTTCCCCCAGGAGGTCCTCCCAAAGTTAGTGAATTGGCAACTTCTCCAATCACAATGGGCAAAAGTCCTCCTGCTAGCCTCTCTACTCCACACTGACATGTGTTTATCCTGTCTCTGGGCAGGAACAGACCCTGGCTGGGAGGTGTTCACACCTGGTCTGGGGACTGGTATCTCCCTCGGGGAGGAGGAAGGATGCTGAGTGGTGGTTGGGGCAATCTCCAATCACGTGTGCAGATTGCCTGGTCCAGAAGCCCTTCCCGTGGCTCCTTTCTCATCTCTTTGGCTGTTCCTTTCCTCAGTACTCCTGACCTTGCACATTCTATGACTGACAAAATTTATTTAGACCTTTGTGTGTGCCTCATAGCTCCCTTCCACTGAGACTGGGTGCTCCTCCCAGACATTGCTTGTGTTTTTTTCCTCACAGGACCTAGCACAGTGCATACAGTAAGTGCCTCCAAATGCTTGGTGACTGAGTGAGAACTGTGGCTCAGCCCAATTTGCCTGGAATAGAGCTGAGGCTTAAATCTCCATAGAGAAAGAGGGATGCATTTCAGGACCAATTAATACTTGAGTGAGGTTCTCTCTAGTGGAATGGTTCAGTTTGTGCCCGCTAGAAAGGATGGGAGAGTCCGGAGTTGCAGCTTAGAATGAGTCTCTTTCTGAGACTGCTACCCCTGCAAGGAGCCTGGACTCTGAGGTGCAGGAAGTCTGGGTGTCATTGGGTACCCACAGCACAGGATGGGTTTCTAGAGGGGGGAAGGACTAGCTGTGACCCAAGTCCCTTACTTCCCTGCTTGGTAGGGGAGTCTCCCCTTCTCCCACCTTCTTTCCAGTCCCGCAGAGAAGACTCACATAGAGAAATGGAAGACCAGGCGGGAGTATGTTCAACCCATAGGGCTAGATAGAGGACACAGCATGGCATCTGGTAGTGGGGGTACCGATTTGAAAACAGAAATGTCTCCCGCTTTGCAACACAAGGCTGGATGATTAGCACACGGGGAAAACCATGAGCCAGCAGTTTGCAACAAAGCTGGCAGGCGGTTGGAATGTTGATCCGGAGGATCATGTTCCAGAGGGGAGACACCCCTTCCCAGGCCAGGCTGGCGCTCAGGGCGGCTATTTCAGGCTGGGGAGATTAAGGTTGGACCATGACGAATGCACGTGCCTGTGCACCCATGCACGCGCACACACACATACACACGCACGCGAACACACAGACACTCCTTTTCTCTCTCCTCTCCCATCGTGGCTCCTGTGTTCTGAAGCCGAGAACCGCCTTCTGCACTGAAAGTCTCTGGCTGGCCAGGTGCGGTGGCTCAAACCTGTAATCCCAGCACTTTGGGAGGCCGAGGTGAGGGAATTGCCTGAGCCCACGGGTTGGAGAACAGCCTGGGCAACTTGGCAAGACCTCATCTCTACGATTAAAAAAAAAAACAACCAGGTGTGGTAGTACATGCCTGTAGTTCCAGCTACTTGAAAGGCTGAGGCGGAAGGATCACCTGAGCCCAGCAGATCGACACTGGGATGGCCGTGAGCATGCCACTGCACTCCAGCCTGGGCAACGGAGTGAGACTCCAACTCAAAAAAAAAAAAAAAAAGTCTCTGGCTCCCAATCCTTGACAGTCCTGGAAAAGCCCTTGCAAACCCTCGCCCTTATCTCAGTGGGACAGTGGCAGGAGCCTGACCTGGGAATATAAATGGGGACAGCATGTGGCATGTCCTACTGACCTTCACCTAATCCACGTACCCTGGACTGTGCACTGAGCTACATCCGTTGTTCCTTCACTTTCTTCATCTCACTATTGCTGCCATGCCTCTTTCCATCTCTCTTTCTGCCTCCGTTTTTCTCTACATCATCTCCTCTTTCCTGGGTCACTATATCTCCCTGTTTCTCTTTATTGTTCTTTTCCTCCAGTTCTTCAGTCTGTCTCTACCTCCCCCCTGAATGCTGACTCTCCATATTTGTCTTTCTTTTCTTTTATCTTTCTTCCTATTTCTGCTTTTCTTCTTTAGCGTGCTTTCTCTCTCTCATTGCATTACTTCTTTTAACAAATACCTGCTGGCCATCTATCATGCACAAGACCTGTGGTAGCCACTGCAGAGATCATGTGGGAAAGTGCAATAAGACTATAAAGGAATGAATCTATTTCAAGAGAATATCAGCAAGCAGAAGCCTGGGCAGCTGTTTTTAGATCTGTAATAAAGTGATTTGGTGATTTCAAATATATAAAATACTGTCTCCACTCAAAAAGTGCTACCTAGGAGAGGAAAATACACAAGCATCTGTACTATAAAGTCACAGATGATATTTGCTGTTATCAGTGGCTCAGCGTGCTCTGGCAATTAGTTGAAAGCAGGAAAAGCCCATTTTTGGTGAGGGTATCAGGGAGGCACCATGGGCGAGCAGCCTTGTGACTGCCCTAGGAGAAGAGGCTGCAGAGAGGTGGCGTTTGTCCTGGGGAAGTGTCCCCCCGAACAGACAGGCATGTAAGAATGGTGGCAGTACCTCAAGCAATCTGATTGGCCCAGAAATGGAGGCCTTGAATGTCAGGAGAAAGGATGTAAAAGCTGGGGGTGGGAGTGGGGGTGGGGTAAGCAGGGTTTCTGAGCAGGAGAATGACATGAGGGAGGTTAGGAAGGGAAACCCAGCAGCAGAAGCTTAGGACGTGTGGGTGTGTGGGTGGACTGAGGGATGGCCAGAGAAGACAGCAGAGCAGTTAGGAGCCTCTGCAGTTGCCTGTGTGTACCTCATTTACCCTCCCCCCAAGGCTGAACGAAGCAGGTGGTGGCAGTCAGAGAAAATGAAGGGACACGTTTGAATAATACAAGGTAGGAATACCTCACTAAGTGTCCTTCCTCTGTTTCTTGGTGTGTTGTGTCGCCCCCCTGTCGCCCCCCGCCCCATTGTCTGAGTTCTACTTTCCCAGTTTCCCGGATCAGAAGCCTTTCAGCAGTGGCTACCCCAGGGCCAGTTTCAACCACAGGCAGAGAGCCGATGCTTCCAGTGATAGGAATCAAAGTTCCTTCCTCTTTCCTCAAAGCTCCAAGGCACTGAGTACTGGGATTCCCCAGGGGGACTGATTCTCTCAGGCAGCATCTCTGAGCTCTTAACCCTCCAGAGCCCATGTTACCCTTCTCTGCAAGCCCCACTCCTCCAGCCACCCTGTTCCTGCAGTCTGACCTGTCAGCCTCAGACCCCAACCCTGAGGGGGCCGCAGTGGCTGCTAAATCCTCTGCCCCTCCTTCCTTTCCCCACTACCCTGGTACACCCCCAGCTCCAGAGCTGGAGGTAGAGTGGGAGGGCCCAGGAGGGGAAATCCAGTGCCTCTCCAAGGACCTGATTATTTCCAAAGACTTGTGCTAATTTTCTGATATGATCCTCACATCTCTGTGAGGCACTAAATCCTCATTACTTTTCCTGACCGATGCATTCTAATTAGATCAACACTTAAAAAAATTTCACAATAGCCACAGGATGGCTTTCCATCTCATTAACTCCTCACTTATTATTTTCATGAAAATTACTGATAAAAATGTGCATCTCCATTTGGTGAGGCCTCACAGCCTCCTCAGCTCCTATCTTGCATCTCTCCCGTCACTGGGACTGCGCAGCGTCACCATGGTAACCCACAATAATAGAAACTAATAAATTACAAACGAGATGCTCGTTGAGCAATTATTGTCCTCTTTTATGCAAGTTTCTTGCTAATTTTGATCATAAGGGAAAGTACAATAAGACTCTGAAGGAATGAGTCTATTTCAAGAGAATATTAGCGAGCAGAAGCCTGGGCGGCTGTTTTTAGATCTGTAATAAAGTGATTTGGTGATTTCAAGTCATAGGAAGAGGAAATAAACTTCTTGCCCCATGTCCTGGGCAGTACTTACTGTCAATACTCACAAAGATACCACTGGGGCGGGGTTGATGTGACACTGAGTGTATCTTTGGTGTTTGTTGTCAAAATGTGCAAGGATGGCTGGCCTTCTGGAGGTCAGCCTGTCCCGTAATACCTTGCCTCCACCAATCTGGAGAGACAGAGTATGTGGGTTGTTTCTTAGAGGCCTACTGACTAAACAGCACAGGCTTCCTTAGGCGCTGTTTCTTTCCAGCACCTCTTACCACTCATTCTTAGAAAGTTTTCCCATACCCACATGCCTGATTGTCCAATGAGAAGAGACTACTGGAAGCCTCTTGGGGGACTCCCCTGTGTTTCTGTCCTGGACTCAGGAACTCAGTGGAAGGGGAACCAAAGTGGTGAGCCTGTGGCTTATACACATGCCAGAGTTGGATGAGAAGGTATTGCCAGGCAGTGGACTTAGTTTGTAGGTTTGGGAAAAACATTCTGCCCTGGAATGGAGCGAAGAGCTCATTCTTACCCCAAATGTGGAGTCACTATTTCTGCATTTCCCAGTTCCCAGGGTGAAGGTGGCAGGCAAGTCTTGGAAAGGAATGGCTTAGGGTGACAGGCACAGTGGCCCTGAACCTTAGGGGCACAGGGGTGTCAGGGTAGGGTGAGTGCCTAGAGAATGATCAGGAAAGCTGGTTTCACCCGTTAGGAGGGCAGGATCCACGGAATGATGACCCTCCCCAAACCCTCCTTTCCAGGGAACAGAGAACTCAGCAAGCTGCAGCTCTTTTGAGAAGTCTGTGGAGCTCGGACATCTGGGCCTATTCCCAGTTCATCCTCCAGGAAAGCTTTCCTTCTTCTTAACTCTCATTTATTGGGATATCTTTGGTCAGGAAGCCAGCAGTTACTTTGGACATTGTCCCTCTCAGATCTGGTAATTTTCTTTCTTTCTTTCTTTCTTTTTTTTTTTTGAGTTGGAGTCTCACTCTGTCGCCCAGACTGGAGTGCAGTGGCACACTCCCGGCCACCGCAGCCTCGACCTGCTGGGCTCCGGCAATCCTTCCGCCTCAGTCTTCCAAGTAGCCGGAACTACGGGCGCACACTACCACACCCGGCTAATTTTTGATTTATTGTAGAGATGAGGTCTCACCAAGTTGCCCAGGTGGGTCTCAAACCCGTGGGCTCAGGCAATCCACTCACCTCAGCCTCCCAAAGTGCTGGGATTACAGGCTGAGCCACCGAGCCCGGCCCACAAAAACTTTTAAAATAAATTTAAAAAAAAATACACGTACACCATTTACTTTGTCTGGACAGTTCTATTTCTAGGACTCTAGACTTCAGAAAGATTAATGCAAGATATTGCATAAGCATGCTCATAAGGACTGTATTATTTGCAATAATGAAAATGTTAGAATCAACTTCATGTCATCAGTAGGGGACAGATTAAATAAATAAGGAGAGTAGGCTGCTGTAGGCTGGCAGGTGGATGGCAGAGGTGAAGGCGTGGTTTCAAAACAGAGCAGCCTATACAGAGTGAACACCAGGACCCCTAACCTCTTTCCCTGTTCATCATTCCTAATGCTGGCACACCAGCCTTTCCCCACCCGGAGGAGACCTAGCTAGTTATACTGCCTGAAGCAGAATATATTCCAAGAAGAAAGACACTAGGACTCCCAGAACATGGCCAAGCCAGACGAACTCTTGAGTGAGGGCCCACCCACTTTCTCAGTTTTCAATCAGCTTTCTAGTTTCCCACTCTTAAACATGAAATACAGAGACCAAAGCCAAACAAGGAAGAAGAGTAACCCGAAAAAAATAAAATATTCAAAGAAAAGGTTAAAAAATAAAAGGTAATGTCCCTAGATAACAAAAGACAAAAACAAGATGCTGTTCTAAAAATGAAAATAAAATTGTAGAAAAAGGAACTTTAGAAATTAAAAATGATAACAAAAACTAAAACTTCAAGCCGGGCTCGGTGGCTCAGCCTGTAATCCCGCGCCTTGGGAGGCTGAGGTGAGTGAATTGGCTGAGCCCGTGGGTTCGAGACCCGCTTGGGCAACTTGGCGAGACCTCATCTCTACAATAAATCAAAAATTAGCCGGGTGTGGTAGTGCGCGCCT
>CAUYQG010116795.1:0-18907 GCA_963574415.1 Tarsius wallacei
GAGCGATAAATGAAATAAAGAATAGAAAAACCAAAGAAAATCAACAAAACCTAAAGTTAGTTCCTTGAAAAGATCAACAAAATTGCCAAACTTTTATCTAGTTTGGTTAAGAAAAAAGAAGACACAAATGACTAAAATCAGCCGGGCTCGGTGGCTCAGCCTGTAATCCCGCGCCTTGGGAGGCTGAGGTGAGTGGATTGCCTGAGCCCGCGGGTTCGAGACCCGCCTGGGCAAGCGACACCTCATCTCTACAATAAATCAAAAAATTAGCCGGGCTTGGTAGCGCACGCCTGTAGTTTCAGCTACTTGGAAGGCTGAGGCGGAAGGATCACCGGAGCCCAGCAGGTCGAGGCTGCGGTGGCCGGGAGCGGCCACTGCACTCCAGTCTGGGCGACAGAGTGAAACTCTAACTCAAAAAAAAAAAAAAAAATGTGGCAAGAGATATTTTGACCAAATCTTTAATAGTACACATAGAGTTAGTTTCTCCTGAACTGTGAATGTGTTCAAATAGACTAAAAAATTGGAAGAGTTATCCTGAGTCAAAATAGAGTAAAAGTAGTTGTTTTTTTCTTATTTTGCTTTACTCAAAGAACATTCTTATTTGTATTATCTTTAGTCATATGAAAAGTGGACAGGGAGGTTTGTAGCTGTTGATAGTTGAGGGGTATGTGTCCGTGTGTGTGTGTTTAAGCTTTGTGACTTCTACTTCATTTTCAATACATCAAAGTGACACTGTAATCCTATCTCCTCAATCCTTTCCCACCCTTTTCAAATCAATTTAAGTTCTTCTAATTATTCACAGATGATATTAAGTCCAAAAGAAGTTTTGTTCATGTTATTGTTCTATTTTCTCTTTTTCTTTAGATGACTACCTTTCTTGTTTCTGCTGTGTTAATAGATAAGCATGTCAACGTAGTTTACTGTTGCCATAATCATGTTATTTTATTAATGAAATAATTTCAGACTATTAGAGGCAGATCTGGAAGTGATTTAGATCCTTGTCCTTTTTTGAAGAATTTGAACTGTGGTCCCATCAGACTGTCTAGAGTAAGTTAAATCGGGAGATGAGAGAATTAAGCTTCAAGCAGCTACCCCTTATGTTAGAATGAGCCATATTTACTGTATGTTGTAAAGTGAAGTTAAAAGAAATGCTTGTTCTAGTTAGGAATTTTTTTTTCAAAAAGCCCAGTTTTCCATCTTTTCAATTGTCGAAGTCTTCTTTTGGGATTTGAACTAAAGACTACAGCTTAAAACATTAATATACTTCCCAGGAGGTATACTTCAATGCTGAAGAGTCAACAAACCAGACTTATTTTGTGTACTGTAGTGTGTGTAAGGGTAAAATAGCATTTCCCCTTCCACATTAATTTACTAGGTAAGACAGTATTTCAGAATACCTGCTGTGCATATTTATTTGTAAAACAAAGATAGAAAGCACCGGAATCCTCATGTGGTCAACTCCTGCGTTATGGATTTGTGGAACACTTTGATCAGTGTAGTGTGGCAGTTTTGCAACCAGATCTCAAACCAGGTGGCATAAAGATGATGAACCTTAAAACAAGAGGGTTTATAGATAAAATTTTTAAAAAAAGTTAATAACTAATGACTTAATATTTGAGAAATCCATGAGCATAACAAAGTATTTCTTGAGTTATTTTGACCCAGACAGTGAGCAAGTTATTAAATTGCATGTTAATGACTAAAGGGTACAATAGTTAAGGATTTGAGGGTAAGACATTTTCATTTCATCTAATAAAAAATCTTCCTTTTCCTGGGTTTCCAGGAGCTCAGCTAATTAATGATTTACATTGTGATCAGCGTCGCTTTGGGGATTTTCATCTGTTACTAGCTAAACCTTGTTGGTTAGATTTGAAATTCTACTTCCTCAGTGAAACTCCCTCATTGGAATAATAGGAGCAGATTTACTTGCCCCCATTCTCCCTCATAGATTTTTCCTTAACACTCCCCTAAATTCGGTGGAAGTACCACAGATAGGAAGAAATTGAAGACTGATTAAACTTGTTTGTTTCATCTATCAGTTTGTTAATCTGTCAGTTTGTTAAATCTATCAGTCTCGTAGCCAGGCATATTCCTTTTATTTTATTTTTTTAAACTTTGTCTGCCACTTATAAATACTAGATTTTTCTTTTTTAGTTTTTGTAATGTTAAAACTTGCTGTGGAGCTTTGCAGACTTGGTCTTCTTGATTTTAGGTGTTACTGCTACAGTGTATCCTATAAGTTCTTGTACCAAGTCCGCCTAAAAGTTGCCTTTTGTATATTTGTCTCTTTCATGGGATCCCATTCCATTTCATTTCATTCTATGATCCTTCCTATATGTGTATACAAGGGAGACCCACAAATAACTGGATTATCTTTTGGTGGGCAAGCACCTTGTGGCACACTCAGAATTTGTTCCTTGGTATCAAATGGTTAACTAAAGTTTTTGTCTGGAAGTTTTAAAAAGGCTGCATCACGATCTGCAGAAAAAATGTCCTGAGTTGTGGCAAACAGGTTTCTGGTTCTTCCACCATGACAGTGTACCTGCCCACACCGCGCTGAGTGTTCAGCAGTTTTTGACCATGACTCCTGTGCCCCACCCTCCCTATTTACCCGATCTAGCCCTGAGTGACTTTTTTTTTGTTTTTTCTCCTGGATGAAAAAAGTCCTCAAAGGGAAATGTTTTGCCAATGTGGAAGAGGTGAAATAAAAAATGGCAGAAGCACTGAAAGTCATCCAAATTGATGAGTTCAAAAACTGTTTTGAGCAGTGGAAAAAGCATCTTGATTGTTGTATTGCATCAAATGAAGAGTATTTTGAAGGTGACTGAAGTTAAACATGTAAGAATAAATACACAATTTTTCATAAATAAAATTTTTGGGGGGAGGTTCCCCCCGTGTATTTTTTTTTCCTGTTTCTTGAGAGATATAGGTGGTACAGTGCTGTGATTAAGATGAAAGATGCTGTGACTAAAGTGGATTCCAATTCTGGTTATGTTGCTTGCCAGCTGGGTGATCTAGGGTAAATTATTTCAGCCCTGTGTGGCTCAGTTTCCTGATGTGCAAAATTGAGATAATAATATCACGTATCTCTCAGAGCTGTTGTGAGAATTAAATGAGATAATGCATGTAAAGTGCTTAGTACAGTGTGTGGTGTGTGTCTAGATTTCATTGTCTGATTTTTAAAGGCTGATTAGTACTTGATGTTACCTGTTTCATTCAAAAGTATCTTCTTGTCCAGTATGATGTTTTCATTTCTTTGCCCAACTGAGGAATTTTCCCTTGACCCATCTCACCCATTCTCTAGAATTCCTAGAATACCTTGTACTGGGCTCAGCAACCTGAATTCTAACTATCGTGAAAGTACAGTTCGAGTCTCCTATCCTACTTTTTTTAAAAATTATCAAAGTAAAGACATGGTCCCTGAACACACAGAATATATATTAACAAACTAGACTGCAAAATTTTTGAGTGCAGACACAAAGATTATGCGTTATACTATCCCTAAACATTCTGTATCACAGACCTGAAAAAAAAGAGGCTACCCAATAAACACATGCTGGTTGTAAAATTATGCTTGCTGATAATCCACTTTCCAGAAGAGACATTTAGAAATGATATGATGTAGGTCAGAATAGATTTATGCTATTCACAATTTCAGTTATGAATTTTATTTTATTTTATTTATTTATTTTTTAAGTCAGAGTCTCACTCTGTCTCCCAGGGTGGAGGGCAGTGGCATGCTCATGGCTACCCCAGTGTTGACCCGCTGGGCTCAGGGGATCCTTTCACCCCAGCCTTCCAAGTAGCCAGAACTACAGGCGCATGTGTAACACACCTGGCTAATTTTTTAAATATATTGTAGAGACGAGGTCTCACCAAGTTGCCCAGGCTGGTCTCGAACCCCTGGGCTCAGGCATTCCTCTTGCCTCGGCCTCCCAAAGTGCTGGGATTACAGGCTTGGGCTACCGCGCCCGGCCTGTTATGCATTTAATTAATCAGAGGGTGTTTTACATTGTGTATTCTTTGAATTTTGAATAAAATATGACCATCTGAAGGCTGAATTTTATCCAGGTGGTAAATAATTTGTATTTACTGCCTATTTGGCTTAAGTTGTGAGGAAACTACACATTTCAGTGGAAATAATAGTAGTAGTAGCTAACATAACATAGTGCTCACTTTGTGCCATGTAGTACCTGTCGACCAACTCCTAGTCTTGACTGGAAAGCTTTTTTATAAAAGGACTTGGGAGATTCAAAATTAAATATCAATTTTGGAATCATTTTTCTTAATGAGAGATTTTAGTTTAACAAATTTCTGTTTGATGGAAATAGTTCTTCTTCTAGTATTTCACCAGGCTCTCTGTGGCTCTTGTTATCAGTCAGTGGTTGTCACCACAGGAGGTAAAGTTGGTCACTGAACACTGTTCTTGGCAACACAGAGTAGTGAGTAACAGTAGTAATATTTCTTTTCTACCAAACATCTTCAGGAAGTCTTCAGGTTATTCAAAGTGAAAGGTGAAGAAAATAGCACTCCGTATTTAGGTTGTCGTTGCTATTTGGTTTCTAATTTAGACTGTATTTTCCTTTAATGTTTCATTTTTGACATAATGTATTTTAAAAAGAACTTTTCTTGTGGTGTGGATAAAATTTTATGATGTGATTTTTCTTAAGTTCTAGGCGACAATGTGGCTGTGTTTTATTTACTTGAATCATGTGTGATGGGAACCAGACTCAAACTTATTTCAGAAACAGTGTTAATTATACAAGTGAAAGAAACAGATACTTTTGGTTCATCTACATGTTTCACAGTTGCTCCTATGGTGCATTCCTGAGACCATCTCTAAATAATCACACGACATCTTCTAATGCTGGTAGATTTTTTTTTTTTTTGAGTTGGAGTCTCACACTGTTGCCCAGGCTGGAGTGCAGTGGCATGATCATGGCTACCGCACCCTCGACCTGCTGGGCTCAGGGGACCCTTCCGCCTCAGCCTTCCAAGTAGTTAGAACCACAGGTGGGTGCCACCATGGCTGATTTTTTGATTTATTGTAGAGATGAAGTCTCGCTAAGTTACCCAGGCTGGTCTTGAACCCATAGGCTCAGGCAGTCCTCTCATTTCAGCCTCCCAAAGTGCTGGGATTACAGGCATGATCCACTGTGTCTGGCTGATGCTGGTAGATATTTTTTACTTGCTTGTTGGAAGTTATATTTTACTAAGTGACCACACAGTAAAGTCAGCAGAATAGCATTTAGTACATGGGTAGTGTGTATCTGGTAATGAGCTTCAAGGTAATGAAAGATGGATTTGACTATACATGATGAATATTTTAATTGTTCTTTTAGTTGATATCTATTTTAGTTGATATCCTGCTGATATTTATAAAGCAAAAGTAAATGCACATAAGGTCGATCAGATTATATTCTCCGGTGTCAGCATTTTCAGTGGGCAAATTCAAGGAATATGTGATACAAAGAGACAGTTGTCTGTGACTGGAGCACCGACCAGTGTAATTATTGGGATTCGATCTTCAGAAGACCCTCTGGCTATGTCAGAACCCCAGAATGGGTTTTAACCTTTCCCATTTTGAATCTTCTTCATGGCAGGTGGGGAGCAATGGTGCCAGGTGAGGAACTGTCAAGATAAAGGTCAGGATTAAAAAAAAAAAATCCAAGCTGCAGTTATTAAAAAACCAACATCAAAGTAGTGTGCAGAAGATTTTTAAGGGAGAGGTGGGGGTGGAGAGAGAATTGGGAAGTCATTTTTGGTATTAGCATGACCTCAATCCCATATGAAGGAAATGTTCTTGGCAATGCAAAGTATGAATAACAGTACTAGGATTAGCTGCTATTTCTCTTTTCTTTTCTTTTTTTCTGTTTTTTAGATTCAAGGGGTACACATGTATGTTTGCTACATGGACATATTGCTAGTGGTGGGGATTGGGTCTCAGGTGGCCCATTCCTCAGATAGTGAGTGTTGTACCACATAGGTAATTTCTGCACCCTAACCCCCTACCCCACCCGTCCTTATTGGTGTCCCCAGTGTCTATTATTTCCATCTTTGTGACCATTCAGCTGCCACATATGAATGAGAACATGTGGTGTTTGGTTTTCTGTTTCTGAGTCAGTTCTCTTAGGATGATGACCTCCAGCTCCATCCATGTTGCTACAAAGGACATGATTCCATTCTTTTTTTTTGAGTTGGCGTCTCACTCCGTCGCCCAGACTGGAGTGCAGTGGCGGCTCCCGGCCACCGCAGCCTCGACCTGCTGGGCTCCGGCGATCCTTTCGCCTCAGCCTCCCGAGTAGCCGGAATTACAGGCGCGCGCTACCACGCCCGGCTAATTTTTTTGATTTATTGTAGAGATGAGGTTTCGCCTGCCCAGGCGGGTCTCGAACCGGCGGGCTCAGGCAGTCCACTCACCTCAGCCTCCCAAGGCGTGGGATTACAGGCTGCGCCACCGAGCCCGGCTTTAGTGAGTTTTCAATGTGCTTATTCATTCTTTGTCTTTTTTACTGGGACTATTTCCATTTCCTTTTTCATTTTGGTTATTTTTTATGTATATCATTCTTTGCATAAATGAAACTATTATCTGTTGTTGATGTTTTTTATTTCAGAGAATGTGAATTCACTACTTTTTCGTTTAGAAAGTACACCCATGCCCAGAACCTTTCTGTGCTCTCCTGCCATTTTATGGCTAGCCTTGGAGAATATGCTATGAAGAAAGAATTTAAATTATTAATGTACCTCAACAAAGGTTTAACACCACTAAAAATATTTTCCCCAACAAATTTATGATGCCTCCTTTATTTATTTTTATTCTCATTTTTTTGTGTCAGGGTCTTAGTCTGTTGTCCAGGCTGGAGTGCAGTGGTAAGATCACAGCTCACTGCAGCCTCGATCTCCTGGGCTCAGGTGATCCTTCTGTCTCAGCCTCCTGAGTGGCTGGGACTACAGGCATGTGCCACCATGCTTGCCTAATTTTTTGTAGAGACATGGTTTCGCTATGTTGCCCAGGCTGTTCTCAAACTCTTGGGTTCAAGCAAGCCTCCCGCCTCAGCCTCTCAAAGTGCTGGGATTATAGGCATGAGCCCTCAACCCAGCCTGATGCCTCCTTTAAAAAGTGTAAAGTCTTACTTGAAATTGGGCGTTTTTCTGGAATAATTATTCTAATACATTGATATCTATGTTGATTCTTGTGTCCCATTTATACTTATTTTTGCAGCTTTGTAAGTTATTTTCAAATCTGGTAAGGTGATTTATTTGCACTTTTTTTGTTTTCAAATATTTGTTTGGTATGTTCATGTATTTATTCTGTAAGGTGAACTTCAGGATAACTTTGTTCCAAATCTCTGGGATTCTGATTATAATCATGGTAAAATTAATTTGGGAAAAGAATGGCATTTTTATAAACTTCAATCAAGGAAGTTTTTTTTTTTGAGTTGGAGTCTTACTCCATCACCCAGGCTGGAGTACAGTGGCATGCTCATGGCCACCCCATTGTTGACCTGCTGGGCTCCGGCGATCCTCCCACCTCAGCCTTCCAAGTAGCCAGAACTATAGGTGCGCGCTATCACACCCGGCTAATTTTTTACTTATTGTAGCGATGAGGTCTCGTCAAGTTGCCCAGGCTGGTCTTGAACCCGTGGGCTCAGGCAATCAACTCACCGCGGTCTCCCAAAGTGCTGGGATTATAGGCTGAGCCACCAAGTCCCGCCCAAGGAAGATTTTTAAAATTTTGGTGTTTTAATTTAATGAGGTGGTATAATTTTTTTCCTCTTGGTAGCACACACTCCTTATTGAAGTTTTTGGCTATCCTTTTTAGTCAGGCTCTTTAGATTGCTGGGAGTAAGATTTACCTGGACAACATTTAGTTGTGGGATTAGTTATAAGATTACTCATAAAGTGATTAATCTCAGAGACGGCTATACAGCTAAGCCGCATGGAAATGTGAATATAACCTGGGAACTGGGAGCATTCAGCTGGAGTTGTATAGACTGAGTTTTCTTGTTTTCGTCTCAGATTCAGCAGTTTGTTGGTCCTTTGTCATTAGCGTAATAAATCATCTTCCTGTCTAACTTCACTGTTCTTGAACACAAACTACCTCAGCCTCTACACTGTTGAATCTTTTCCCTGTCTCGTTTCTTTGGCTTACTCAAAACCAACTTGTCCTTCCTTCATTGAATGGTTCAGTTCAGTCCTTCCTGCCTTATAGCCTCTCTTGGAATACGAATTCAAGTCTGTTTCCTTTACAGCCCTTTAAGTCTGGGGTGGTAATGACTCCCAGCTATTGCTGGTTGCAGTGTGCTGCACCGTCTCTCATTGGTTTCTTCACCCCTGCCCAGACCACGGCAAACAGTCCAGTTAATTGCTCTGTGCTCCATGCCTAGGCTGGCAGCTGCCCCAGGCCTGGCCTGTCTTGGATGCAATCTGGCTTCCATCGGTGAGACTCCTTATAACGCTGAAGGTGTGAGGTGCTATCTCATTACTTTTCTTCTAGCCTGTGGCCCTCTTTGAGAAACAGAAATGGAGTTAGTCTGATGGAATCAGAAGAAAAGGCATTCTTTTAAAATTATAAACATAAAAAATTACAAAATGTTCCTAATAATAAAAGTGGAAAAGTATACAATTTAAAGATTAATCATAAAAGCATGCAACATTTAAAGATTAACAAATGACAAAACAGATACCCATGCACTCATTATCCAACCTAATTATTGCTTGTGGAAGCACTAAGAATGGTGCTCAGCATCCACTGGATGGCACCGCAATGCGCCAGCATGTGCTGTGTCACATCTGCAAAAGTTTGTTCTTTTTTACGTTTCCTGAGTCAATTGAAGTACTTGACACCCACGGTCAAGTTCTGTGATGTTACAGGGTTTAAAGAGGTTGGTCTAGGATGATACAACAGTAGCTATACATAGCAACTAGACAGTGAACATATATGTTATGGTTTAAAGGCTTGAGTCCTCCCAAAATTCTTATGTCAAAATTCTAACCCCTTAAGGTAATGGATGATATTAAAACGTAGGACATTTGTGAGGTGATTATGTCATGAGGATGGAGCCCTTATGAGTAGGGATAGTGCCCTTATAAAATAGGCTCATTGGCTGGGCTCGGTGGCTCAGCCTGTAATCCCAGTGCTTTGGGAGGCCAAGGTGAGTGGATTGCCTGAGCCCACGGGTTCGAGACCCGCCTGGGCAAGTTGGCGAGACCTCATCTCTACAATAAATCAAAAATTAGCCAGGTGTGGTAGCACGTGCCTATAGTTCCAGCTACTTGGAAGGCTGAGGTGGAAGGATCGCTGGAGCCCAGCAGGTCAAGGCTGCAGTGGCCAGGAGCAGCCACTGCACTCCAGTCTGAGTGACAGAGTGAGACTCCAACTCAAAAAAAATAAAAAAGGGCTCATTCATGTTGACAGATAAAGAGCCAAAAAAAAAAAACCCAATAATAATTAATAAAATTAAATAGGCCCAAGGGAGCTCACTCGCCTCTTTCCACCACGTGAGGACACAGCCAGAAGTCTCCATCTATGAGTCAGAAATTTGGCCTTCACCAGATATTGAGTCTGGTGGCTCCCTGATCTTGGACTTCCCAGCCTCCAGAACTGTTGAGATATAAATGTTGTTTAAAAGCCACCTAGTCAATTGTATTTTGTTATAGCAGGCTGAATGGACTAAGGTGATATTAAAACTTTGACTATTACTGATTCTGAACAGTTTCCCACACTCTTTTAGGACAGGAAGCAAGCACCTGTGGGAAAGTGGCTACCTCTGCTCAAATGTGGTTTTGATCTACTCATAACTTCTATTATTTATGGTTTCAATTCATTGTGGAAATCTGCATATTCCTGGGTTCTGTTGACTGCTTTCTCTTTGAGTGTCTCTCCACTTGCGACTGTGCCCTCAGGTGCTGAGTGGCCTTGTATATCTCACATTCAAAGAATCTGTGTGGTCTGCTTGGGGACAGTGTAAGGCAGAAACATCTAGGGAGGCAGAGCACTGCCCAGGTGACTGCTGTTCCTTGGCTCCCGAGCAGCCGTGGCTTGACAGATGGGCCCAGCTCCAATCAGCTATGGCAGGGTCTGGTGGCTGCATGATCAGTATTCCTCAAAAGAAGCTATGAGTTTGGAAAGCCTCATGACATAATCCACTTCTCTTCAAGTTAGCAAATGTCTGAACATGACCTTGGATTTCTTCCTGGGTATGAATAAATGCCTTTCTCCTGAATATAATTTTTTTTTTCACCTAGACTCTGAATCTTACCTCCTTTCTCTCTCTGCAATGGATATTTGCAAGAATATTAAATCTGTTGTCTTCTTGGCAGGGATTACCGTCACTTTGAAAAAAATCTGAGTAGAGTGTTTTAATACCTCATTGAATCCTTACAACCACTTTATGAGGTAGGTGTTATTTTTTCACCTAATGAGACTCCGAGACTTTGCGAGGTACGGTTGCTTCCCCTAGATCACTCTGGAGCTAGAAGCAGGAGAGCAGTGATTTTGGACTATAATACTGCTCTTTAACCTCAGCAGTCCTTCTGCACTAGATAACTAGTTCTTCCTTAGTATGAACTGGTGATGATTCAACCCATGTGGCTAGGGGAACAGATTAGACTGCAGCTTCATTCCTGTATTTTCAGCTCCTGGAGATCTTCTAGAAGGTCCTACATAGTCTTGTTTCCTACTTACTGAGCTGGAATTTTTATAAGCCCTTAGAAGCCTTTGTTATTCATATTCAGAGTTTTAGGGGTTTGATGATGTATTTGCTCAAAATTAAAACTCACAATCTTTATGAACTGATGTAATTGGAAGGCTTTGAATCTCTTTTATATGCTCTTCAAGTTGCTAGAGGCCAGCTTAATTTGTTAAGTCCATGTTAGTTTTACTGTGTCCCCTCCAAAATTCATGTTGAAACTTAATCCCCATTGTGATGGTATTAGGAGGTGAGCCTTTGGAAAGTGATTAAGTCATAAGAGCTCTTCCCTGTGGGTGGATTAGTGAGTACCCTATAAAAAGGGTCCAAGGGCCTGTAATCCCATGCTTTGGGAGACCGAGGTGAGTGAATTACCTGAGCCCGTGGGTTCGAGACCCGCCTGGGCAACTTGGCGAGACCTCATCTCTACAATAAATCAAAAAAATTAGCCGGGCGTGGTAGCGCACGCCTGTAGTTCTGGCTGCTCGGAAGGCTGAGGCGGAAGGATCGCCGGAGCCCAGTAGGTCGAGGCTGTGGTGGCCAGGAGCGTGCCACTGCACTCCAGTCTGGGTGACTGGGTGAGGCTCCAACTCAAAAAAAAAAAAAAGGGTCCAAGGGAACTTGTTCAGGACCTCCCATCCCTTACGTCATGTGAAGACACATCCTTCCTCCTCCAAAGGGTCGGGCAGCAAGGCATCATCTTGGAAGCAGAGATCAGCCCTCTCCAGACACCAATCTTGTTGGTACTTTGATCTTGGACTTAACCAGCTTCCAGAACTATGAGAAATACATTTCTATTGTTTATTTATTTATTTATTTATTATTTGGAATCTCACTCTGTTGCCCAGGCTGGAGTGCAGTGGCATGCTGATCATGGCCACTGTAGCCTCGAACTGCTGGACTCAGGCGACCCTCCGCCTCAGCCTCCCAAGTAGCTGGAAGTACAGGCACACACTATCACACCTGGCTAATTTTTTGATTTATTGTAGAGGTGAGGTCTTGCAAATTTGTCCAGGCTGGTCTCGAATCCATGGGCTCAGGCAATCCTCTCAACTCGGCCTCTCAAAGTGCTGGGATTATAGGCATGAGCCACCGTGCCCGGCCTATTTATTTATTTTAAAGATGTGGGGTACAATTCAGGTATACAAGTGGTCATTGTACAGGTAAAGTTTGGGCCTCCCTTTGGTTCCCACTTTGCCTGCTTTGTCTGTTGTTTATAACAATACCAGTCTACAGTATTGTTAGAGCAGCATAAATGGATTAGGACAGCCCAGGAATTGCCACATGATGGCATAGCCTCAAGTTTGCCAATGTGTGTCCAGGCTCTTAGGTGGGATCAGGACTGTGTGAGTTCCGTGACCCTTGGGAAGTGACCCTGGATCTGAGAGGATGCTGTTATCATAAAGACATGGCACTAGAATGAGGGACTTCTAATGCTTGTTGCTCAGAAGTTCCCTGTTTCTGGATTATCAGCATAGCACAGAGTCTCTTAAAAGGTTCATAAGGGTAAAGTTCTACAAAGGCTAAAGTTCTTCCTGGCCCTTCCACTTCCTAGGGTATCCTTATGGTAAACTTCCACAGAATGATGCAATCTGGGCACAGCTCTCTTCCTTGCAACATCGGTGAGCCTAACTAACAAACCAAATGGTAACATCTCCAATAAGGGAAATCAGAGAGCAGTATGTCACATAGAACCATTCAGTCTAGTTCAAAGATTCCAAAACTTCCTTCATTCAACAAAGAGGTCAATTTCGGGAAATCATATGTGTAAAACAATCATAAAGATGACTAAGCACCGCCTGGTACTTACAAGTTGGCAAAATAATTTCTCAAACTAATTATTGGTGTTTTTCTCATTTGTTCCTTGTCCCTCCCCCATCATGAACATGATCAAGCAGTTTAGGCTTCCTTTCCTTGAGAATTTTTCCAGGTAACACAAATAAGAAATAAATAGAAAAAGAAATTTTGAAGGTAGGATAGAAAGAAGAAGCCATCTGCAGTCAACAGCTCGTCCTACCTTTTTAAAAGCAAAAGCCCCCCATTGCACGGAAGAGACTCTTGTAGGCGCCCCAGAGCAAGCGGGGGGGTGGGGGGAGGGGAGTAAGTGAAGACTCCTGGGGTTCAGTAGACAGTAGTCAACCTCCTAAAGTGGGAAGGGATTGGAGAGGTCTGTGTGTCCTGCAGGCAGTGGAGACTGCGACCCATTCTGTGGGTCCTGGAGAGGTGGTGACATGATAGACAGGACACCTCCAGAGTGCCTGGAGGTACTGCAGTTCCCAATCTTGGGGAAGACTGTAACATCTGCCTGTTCTGCTGCTGTGATCACATACATTTCCAGGACTACAGTGTGACTCTCAGCGTGAGGGGGTCACCAGTAATGCCTGAGACAGAATTTTTTACTAATCTACTGGAAGGTAAATTGGAGTTGGGATAAAGTTGCTTAAACACAATAAAGAACACAGCACCTTCTCCATGACCCAGCAATTTTATGCCTAAGTATTTGCTCAAGAGAAAAGGAAATATCTATTTAGAAAAAAAGACTTGGGCTGGATGCAGTGGCTCACACCTTAAATCCCAGCACTTTGGGAGGCTGAGGTGAGAGGACTGCTTGAACACAGAAGTTCAAGACTAGCCTGGGCAACATAGCAAGACCTTGTCTCTAACAACAACAAAAAAAATTAGCTGGGCATGGTGGTGCATATCTGTAGTCCTAGGTATGCAGAAGGCTGAGGCAGAAGGATCACCTAAGCCTGGGAGGTCAAGGCTGTGGTGAGCCATGATCATGCCACTGCACTTCAGCCTGGGTGACAGAGTAAGACCCCAACTTGGAAGAAAGGAAGGAAAGGATCTGTACAAACATGTATGCAGCAGATTTGTCCACTAAAGCCCAAGACTGAAAACAACCTAGATGTCCATCAATAGGAGAATAGATAAACAGATTGTGAAGTATTCATACAATTGAATATTACGGAGCAACGAAAAGAAATGAACTACTAATACAACAGTGTGGATGAATCTCAGAAATATATTGAATGAAAGAAGCCAGACATAAGAGTATACATCGTATAATTTCATTGATCTGATTCTCTAGAAAAGACAAATTTACTTTATAATGACAGAAAGCAGATCAGTGGTTGCCTTGGGCTGCAGATTAGGAAGGACCACACTGGAAATCTTTTTTTGGATATCATAAACGTTGAATATTGGAATTGTGGGTGGTTACCTGAGTGTATAGTTTTCTGTGAACTCATTGACTATACCCTTAAAACAGGTACATTTTATGTTACATGGATTATACCTTAATAAAATTGATTTAAAAAATGAATGAGGCTGGGCGCTGTGGTTCACATTTGTAATCCCATTGATTTGGGAGGCCAAGGCAAGATGATTGCTTGAGGCCAGGAGTTTGAGATCAGCCTGGGCAACTTAGCGAGACCCTGTCTCTACAATAAAATAAAATTAGATGGGTGTGGTGGTGCAACCTATTAAAAAAATGAAGGAACTACTGACACATGCACCAATGTGGATGAAACTCGAAATAAAAGCCCTAAAACATTATGCTGAGCTAAAAAAAAAAAAAAAAAAGGCCAGACACAAGAATACATATCCTATGATTCCATTCAGTGAAGCTGAAGAGCAGGTGCTAGCGAGCAGAACAGTTGTTGCCTAGGGGATAGGCCATGAGGAACCTTGTGGGGTGCTGGAAATGTTCTCTAACTCATGGGAGGGAGGTTACACATGTGGGTGCGTGTCCTGAAACTCCTTGAATTGTATTCTTGAGAGCTGTGCATTTCACCGTCTTTACACTCAATGTGGCTTTATGAAAAAGAAAGACATGGAAATAAGAACAATAAAGATGTTATTATACACGGGAGATGGTCAACTGAGCCATTTTGTACAACAACTCTCTTCATAATGGTTGTGCAACAGGCACTCCTAGGGCAGAGGGAGGAGTGGGTGACACAGCCACCAGTACTGAGCAACCACGTCCTGCAGGACAGGCCAAGCTCTCCACACACACACAGCCTTGACCCAAGGTTTTGGAAATGTAGCCAGCGAACAGAAAATAACGTGAGCAGATCGTTGGCTCGGTCACACACAGAAAGCAGCTGAGAATCATACACTGGTCTCTCTGGGTGGGCAGAGCTGCCTTTTCTCAAAACCTTGGGCTTGGGGAGGGCTTCCTGGAGTTTGGCACAGGCTACTTGTCTCTGAAGGCTTGCTATGTTCTTGAGCTCAGCATCTCCCTTCTCTCTTCCTCAATACTGGCTTTCTTTACCCATTTTGGAGGCTGGAAAATTTCTCAGGTGTGTATCTGAACTTTTTTTGGTCTTTTTTTTTGAGTTGGGGGTCTCACTCTGTCGCCCACACTGGGGTGCAGTGGCATGATCACAACTCATGGCAACTTCAACCTCCTGGGCTCAAGTGATCTGTCTCAGTCTCCCGAGTAGCTGGGACTGCAAGTGTGTGCTACCATGCCCAGTTAATTAAAAAAAAAAAAGGTCAGGCTCGGTAGCTCAGCCTGTAATCCCAGCGCTTTGGGAGGCCGAAGTGGGTGGATTGCCTGAGCCTGCGGGTTCGAGACCAGTTCAGGCAACTTGGCAAGACCTCGTCTCTACAATAAATAAAAAATCATCCAGTGTGGTAGCACGCACCTGTAGTTCCGGCTACTTGGAAGGCTGAGGCAGAAGGATCACCTAAGCCTAGCGGGTTGAGGCTGCAGTAGCCGGGAGCAGCCACTGAACTCCAGTCTGGGCGGCAGAGTGAGACTCCAACTCAAAAAATAAAAATAAAAAAATAAATAAAAACATTTTTTTTTTGGTATAGATGAGATCCCACTATCTTGTCCAGGCTCGTCTTGAACTCCTGGGCTCAAGCATTCTGCCCTCCTTGGCTTTCCATAGTGCTCTGAGTACAGGTGTGAGCCACTGTGTCCGGCCCTGTTGGTATTTTTCTTTTCTTTTTCCTTCCTTCTTTCCTCTCTCCCTCTCTTTCTCTCTCTCTTTTTAACACAGAACAAGTCTTTTGATTCTTATTACGGGAAAAAAGGCTTGTCTTTATTTTGCTTATTTTGCTTTGCTGACTCTGTGCTTGTGCCTTCAATACTTTCGTAAGGCAAATTTTCTGCTCCTCAAGAAGAAAAGCACGCCTGATCCTGTCACGAGCATATTTTGCACACATGAAACTACCACAGGCCCTGCCGATGTATTTTTTTTTTTTTTTGGACAACCTCACAAGAACTTTAGGTCTCAATATATGAACCCCCCAAAGTCTGCCTGGGCACACACCACATGCAGACTTTTGTGCTTTCCCAACATTCTTGGTATATAGGTAAACAATACTATGACCAGGCGTTTGGGACAGCCTAGTTTTGTTGGAGGCTGAATTGTAGGAAAGCCTATGACGGCATGTCGAACACTGGACCATTCTAAGTGCCTTTACACAGCGTGCCTGGAAGAGAAAAAGGGGTATTTTCCCCTAGACTAGATAATTTGCCTTAGTGGGCTTTGTTTTTCAGGCCTCCCTTGGGTGACTTGTGTCCTGCTGTCTGGGTTGGGGCACAGTCAGCAGGGGAAGTGGAGGTAAAGACAATTTGAACAAAGGAATTTGGGGGGAGAAAGAGAAGAAAGAAAGAGGGAGAGAACAAGCACATTAATTAGCACTTTTAAATATCCAGCTCAGCTGGCTCAGCCTGTAATCCCGTACCTTGGGAGGCTGAGGTGAGTGGATTGCCTGAGCCCGCGGGTTCGAGACCGCATGGGCAAGCGAGACCTCATCTCTACAATAAATCAAAAATCTAGCCGGGCGTGGTAGCGCGTGCCTGTGGTTCCAGCTACTTGGAAGCCTGAGGCGGAAGGATCGCCGGAGCCCAGCAGGTCGAGGCTGCGATAAAACTTTCTGTGATGATGGAGACTGTCTAATATAATAACCACCAACCACAAGGCTACTGAACACATGAAATATTGCCAGTATAACTGAAGAACTGAATTTTTAAGACTTATTTATGTATTTATTTTTAGAGATGATGTCTCACTATGTTGCCCGGGCTGGTCTCAAACTCCTGGGCTTAAGTGATCCCCCCTTAACCTTGGCCTCCCTAAGTGCTAAGATTACAGGTGTGAGCCACCATAATAATAATTCCCTGTAAACTCTCTTTTTCCTGAGCCCAGGCAACTGCGTCTGCCTCTCTTTAGATTATGAGTTCTCATGAACAAACACTGCCCAATGCTGTGTTTTGCGGTGCTTCTGTGGCCTGAAGTCCTCAATCGATCATCTTTGCCTCCTTCCTTTGTCTCAGGACATCCAAATTAATCAAGTTCTGATGAGCTTGACTTCCCCAAATTATTAAATAGGTTTACTCCTTTCCATCCCAGCTTCCATTGCTCACATCAGATCCATAGCAATTTTTACCTGGACCATTGCTGTCGGCCCTCTGCTTCTAATCGAACACTCCTCTGGTTAGGGTGGTCATGCACAGCTGGGCAGTTAGTGTACTGCACACAAGTGCCAGGCCAAGGAAGTTAGAGGGGCTGAGGTCTGGCAGGCATTCCTGCACTCTGGTAGGGGCCTCTGTCATCTGGAGAAAGTACCTTTGAAATTTGCACAAAGGTGGTATGTAATCCTGGTGGTACAGACCTACACTGTCTAGTACAGTAGCCACCAGCCACATGTGGCTATTTACATTTTAATTAATTAAAATGATATAAAATATAAAGTTAAATTCCTCAATCATACTAGATACATTGCAAGTGCTCAATAGCCACATGTGGCTAGTGGTCGCTGTATTGGACAGCATAGGTACAGACAATTTCCACCACTGAGAAAGTTCTATTGCACAGTGCTAGCCAGACCCTGCTTCTAAATCATTCTATGCAATTTGCTAGTGTGAGCCAGCTTTTTTTTTTTTTTTTGAGTCTCATTGTCACCCAGGCTGGAGTGTAGTGACACGCTCACAGCCACCACAGTGTCGACCTGCTGGGCTCAGGCGATCCTTCCACCTCAGCCCTCCAGGTAGCTGGAACCACAGGTGCAGCTAATTTTTGATTAATTGTAGAGCCAAGGTCTCGCCAAGTTGCCCAGGCTGGTCTGGAACGCCTGGACTCAGGCAATCCTCTCGCCTCCGCCTCCCAAAGTGCTGAGATTGAGTGATCTTTAATGCAAATCTAAACGTGCCCTTCTTTTCCTCAAAATTTCCACTTCCATCAGCAGCTAGCAGTTCATAGGTTGTGAGTCAATTTTGTGGGTTGCAACCAGTATCCAGGACAAAACAAAACAGCAGAAAAGAAGGGAAAGCACTCATGGATCTTCAGGACAGTCTTGTGAAATTTCTGGTTGGTTATATCTAAATTTCTTTGTCTATCTAGAATCTAGATTTCCATCTGTCCATGACTTGATGTCTGTATAGCTTTCTGCTGTGTTGCAATGAAGAAGTCTTTCTAACTGTGTGTGGTGAGGAAAAAAAAGGAAAATTTGTGCTTATGGAAAATGAAGTCTGAGACCCCTAATTAAGCGTACCCGTATAAGGCCCTCTGCGATCTGACCCCTTGATAACTGCTGCTGGTTTCACCCAAGACCCCAAGCTTCTTTTTCCGCTCTCTCTTCAACTCTGTTTTTGTGCCCATTCTGAGCCCTTTCCTTGGCCTGCCGCTCGACCTCCTTCTGCCCGGAGCACCGCTCCTCGTGTAGACCCAGTTTGGGAACGCAGCATCCCGCCCCAAGCGCCCGCTGCCCTTCCCTGGCATCCCGCCAGCGCCCGCCGACGGGGCTGCAACACCGGATGACTCACGCGTGCTCGTTTCCGGCACTGCACGGAGCGCCTCCAGTGCAAGTCCTCGCCTGTTCATCCTGGTATCCGACCGGCGAAGCGCAGCGCCCGAACAAACGAGGCTCACCCAGGGCCGATTTAGTCCGAGACGCCACGGAGAGGGAGAAGGGCATCCAGGACCCGCGGCGCTGATGCACAGAGCCGCACGGACTCCGGCCGGCAGGGGGAGCCGCGGCCGGGCTGGTGCGCAGGCGCACGGGGAGGGCGGGCGCGGCGGCGGCGGCGGTGGCCGCGGACGTGAATGGTTTTACCCAGAGGGCCCCGCGCCGCCATCCCCTCTGGCCCGGGCCGCCCTGCTCTCCGCGCGGCCATGGCCTTCACGTTCGCGGCCTTCTGCTACATGCTGGCGCTGCTGCTCACCGCCGCGCTCATCTTCTTCGCCATCTGGCAC
>CAUYQG010116798.1:0-11190 GCA_963574415.1 Tarsius wallacei
CTGCACTCCAGTCTGGGGGACAGAGTGAGACTCCAACTCAAAAAAAAAAAAAAAAAAAAGAAACCACCCTTTCCTCTTTTTTTTTTTTTGAGTCAGAATCTCACTGTCACCCAGGCTGGAGTGCAGTGGCACACTCACAGCAACCACAGACTTGACCTGCTGGGCTCAGGTGATTCTTCTGGCTCATCCTTCCAAGTAGCTGGAACTATAGGCGTGTGCTACCACACCTAGCTTATTTTTTGATTTATTGTAGAGATGATGTCTCACCAAGTTGCCCAGGCTGGTCTTGAACCCCTGAGCTCAGGCAATTCTTTCACTTCGGCCTCCCAAAGTGCTGGTATTACAGGCTTGAGCTACCAAGCCTGACCCCATAAACTTTATATATAAACTTTATATTTAACTTTTAATAGGGTCCTTGAGTAATAAAGATATATAGAACTCTTTGAGGAGATAAAGAAAAGACATGTACAAGTATATATCCCTCCTTACTCCATATTATTTCCTTGTTTTTTTTGTGTTGAAGTCTCTCACTCTGTCACCCAAGCTGGAGTACAGTGGCATGCTCATGGCCACTGCAACCTTGACCTGCTGGGCTCAGGTGATCCTTCCACCTCAGCCTTCCAAGTAGCTGGAACTACAGGCATGTGCCAGCACATCTGGCTTATTTTTTGATTTGTTGTAGAGATGAGGTCTTGCCAAATTTCCCAGGCTGGTCTCAAACCTCTGGGCTCAGGAAATCCTCTCACCTCGGCCTCCCAAAGTGCTGGGATTATAGGCATGAGCCACTGCGCCTGGCACTCCATATTATTTCAATGTGGCTAGTCAAGCACTTAAAAAAAAAATCACCTCAGTAAAGTAAGCATGTAAACCAGAAAGACAGGAATTATTAAAAAATAATGACAATTCAGGGATAATTCACTAAACATGGTCCTGGACAGAAGTGCTGAGGCTTAGCAGATGATGGAGGAGAGTTCACCACCTCTGCGGAAGCAGAGAGGAGGAAGAGGGGGGTGCAGATGGAACATATATTGAAGGTGAGGTCAGAGAGCAGGAAAGGTACAGCTAAGGATGAGGGAAGGCAGCACAAGGGAAGATGCTTTCAAAGTCACCAAGTCCAAACATCCCAGATATTCTGCTGTTAAAGAGATGCCACAGAAACCGTTCTGGAGCTTCAAATGACAGAAAATGTTGGCATTTTTGTGGGTTCTTTAATGTAAAAATGTTGGTAATAAATGGCATGTAAGACACACTCACAGATACACTTTGGCTAATTATGTTACATAATTAATGAACTGTTTTTCTATATATTCTGTGATTGCTTAGCTCAGTTGATCAAAGTCATGGTCATAAAATAAGATGTATGATACTGGTTTTGAAGGGTCAGATATCACAGGTGATCTGTAGACCGACCAAGCTGAAAAGACAGAGCATGGTTCAGTGAGGTTGAGTTTCTCAGAAACAGAGGAGGAAGAGACTGCTTTTGCTTTGACTGAATTTACACTAACCCCAATCTTATTTAAAGATATCACCTTCCAACCGTCACCAACAGAAACACAGAGTGAGGAAAATAGATTATATCGTCTCAGAGGCATGTTGCTTAAAGGGTGTCCATCTGCCAAGAGGGAAATGAAATTCAGATAGAAAGTGCATACTGTCTCTCTCCTCCCCATTGTTCCTCCCACGGTGGTAGGTCTCACTATTACCTGTTTTTCTTTCTCCACCCTCTTTCACTCCCCAAAATGCTATGAGCAGCACGAAAACACTGAATGTGTAGACAAGAGTGGAGTGGGTCACTTCCTGAAGTTTTTTTTTTTTTTTTTTTAGATTGGAAAATATAGTTTATTTAGAAAGTAAATTAGAAAGCAAGAGAGGAGAGTCACCTCCCCAAGGTAGGGGAGGAGGCCAAAGCTTAGAAAAACTGAGACGTTACCATAACTCAAAGAGCACATGGCCAGACCACACTTCAGACCCTTCCTGACGTTTCTAAGGTAGAGAACAAATGTACTAGAAAATCTCAGAGTTTGACCCATTAATTAGTTCATAGAGGAAAAATTCTGAGACTCTCAGTTTATGACATGGTAATCCTGTATGAACGTGGTAATTTTGATTTCATATGGGCAATTACCTTTGCCCTGTTCAGTGGCCACCAGCTGGGTCCTTAGTTTCACTTAACTTCTTGGAAAACGCATGTCATTGTTCACAAAGGGGACAAGAGGGCAATGGAAACAGTTCTTTTTCAGATTGCTTAACAATTATTAGAGAAAATATATTGGGCCCGGTGTGGTAGCTCAAGCCTGTAATCCCAGCACGTTGGGAGGCCGAGGTAAGTGGATTGCCAGAGCCCACTGGTTCAAGAACAGCCGGGTCAATTTGGCAAGACCTCATCTCTACAATAAAAAAAAAAAAAAAATTGGTCAGGCATGGTAGCACGTGCCTATACCTATAGTTCCAGCTACTTAGAAGGCTGAGGCGGAAGGATCACCTAAGCCCAGCAGGTCAACGCTGGGGTGACTGTGAGTGTGCCACTACATTCCAGCCTGGGTGACAGATTGAGACTCCAACTCAAAAAAGAAAAAGAAAAAGGAAATATATCATTACTTCTGGCAAGTGAAAAAGAAAAAAGTTCAAAGAATGTTGAGATTATTGAGTGAGTTGTGTTGTTTCTAAAGGTGAAGATGAACACATCTTTATTTATGTAAATAAGGCAAGAATGTCAGTTGCCCAGTGGATGTGAGAGCAGTGAGCCAGTGCTGGTAATTTAAGGGATGCTCTTTCAGAACTTGTTCTTTAAATTATTGAATCTTTCTAGAGTTCTTTACTTCTAAGAAAAAATGGCTCATAATGTATGGCTAAATATATAGCAAAACTAGCAATGCATTGGGAATAATGAAGAGAGTAGGTGTTGTTTCTCTCTCTCTTTTTTTTTGGAGTCTCACTCTGTCACCCAGCCTGGAGTGCAGTGGCCGCTTCCGGCCACCACAGCCTCGACCTGCTGGGCGCCGGCGATCCATCCGCCTCAGCCTTCCAAGTAGCTGGAACTACAGGCGCGCATTACCACGCCCGGCTGATTTTTTGATTTATTGTAGAGATGAGGTCTCGCCAAGTTGCCCAGGCGGGTCTCGAACCCGCGGGCTCAGGCAATCCACTCACCTCGGCCTCCCAAGGCGCGGGATTACAGGCTGAGCCACCAAGCCCGGTTTCTCTTTCTTTTCTTAAATCTTGAGTCACCTGGTCCAGTTAGGTAACTGGTCTTGAACTTACTAAATGACTGTATCTTTTGCTTTACTTGAGGGTTTTGAATCAGGTCTCAGACTTAGCAGGCAGGCATCTTATTTAAAGTTCTCACAACCTTCTGGCAGACACTGCTTGTCCGAGGCACCTTTTCCTCTTTCACATACTAAGAAGTGTCTAAATACCTATGATATTCTTGTGCATAAACCCTCGTGTCCAAGGACCACATCTACTTTATCTCCTTATTTTTATTTTCTTTTATTTTAAAGATGTGGGGTACAATTCAGGGTTAGGCATACAAATGATGATTATGCAGATACCCTTGTTGATGAGGTGTGCCCCCCCCTCTCCTGGAAGTTTCCTTCAACTGCCGATCCCCCTGCCCCCCCACTACAGTTTCCCACTACTGCCAATCCCTTTCTTATAATATTACGGTAATACATCTACTTTTAAACAACACTGTGTTTAAGAGTATTCTTGGTAACTTTTTTTTTTTTTGAGTTGGAGTCTCACTCTCGCCCAGACTGGAGTGCAGTGGCCGCCCCCGGCCACTGCAGCCTCGACCCGCTAGGCTCCAGCGAACCTTCCGCCTCCGCCTTCCGAGTAGCTGGAACTACAGGCGCGTGCTACCACGCCCAGCTAATTTTTGATTATTGTAGAGATGAGGTCTCGCCAAGTTGCTCAGGGGGGTCTCGAACCCGCGGGCTCAGGCAATCCACTCACCTCGGCCTCCCAAAGTCCCGGGATTACAGGCTGAGCCACCGAGCCCGGCTCTTGGTAACAAAGTGATGCATGCTTAGAATCAGGGGGAAAAAGTCTATACTTGATTTGCTATATAAATTATGTCGGGGGAATAAAGTAGTACACTAGTGACTTAGAGAATTGATGTAGCTTACCAAGATGACTTGGGTCATTATATTTTAGACTCTGGAAGCAGAATAGTTGAAATATTAGAAGGGTAATTTGGAATAACTAGATAGAATAGCACAAGTGGAAAACAAGGGTTTTTTAGATTTAAAAAATTACATAAATTTAATTCCTCAAAGACAAACTCCACAGAGAGAGAGAGATAGAGAGAGAGAAATGGATGGGTAGATAGATGGATGTATAGACAGATACATAGATAAATACCTAGATATTAATATATGTCCTAAGTAGAAAAAAATAACATTTTTCAACTCTCTAGGACACTGTGCCAACCATTGTATCTTACATTATTTCTAGTCATTAAAATCACTCGGTTGTGAAATTTTTTTGTCCTTCTACATGAAATTCCTCAGAGTCTCAGAGATGTGAAGTGATTTATCCAAGACAACACGGCTAGTAGGAGGCAGAACTGGAATTCAAATTAGACTTATTTGACTCTAAAACCTACTTTCTTTCAAGTATGTCATGTATCATAGTTTTTTGTGCTTTATTGAATGAGGAATAATTTTCACTGATTTTTTTGTGTTTTAATAGCTCACAATTTATGTCCAGCCACAGCAAAGGCACACAGCTGAATATGCTGCAAACATAACTAAAAGTGTGTTTGATTATTTTGAAGAATACTTTGCTATGAATTATTCTCTTCCTAAATTAGGTGAGAGTCATTTTTATTTTCTTGTTTTTAATACTGCCTTTGTTTTCATCTAAGTTCATTCACTTCCTCCAATTTTATCGCCATTAATTGTCATCCCTGAGTCCTTTTATTATATGCCTACTATATGTGTCTAACACTTACTAGATGCTAAAAGATCTATTCTGGATTCTTCCAAGAATAATGTCTGTACCTTACTCTTACCTGATAAACCTAGTCTTTTATTTCCAAATAAAGATAAAATTATGTGCACAAAACTGCAGAGCTTGATAACGATGGAGCCAGACATGGCAGGCCGTACTTGTCCCAACAGCCTACATTGTCTCCTTATCATCAATGAGATGGAAAACAATAGGGATAAGTGATATTGTAAGAGTCCCATGTGCTTCCAATCTTTCCATCATTGTTCAAGACAAATTCTAGATTTTCCAACAGTTAAAATGAAACACTAGTGCTCTTACAGAAAAAAAATGTGTCTAATATGGGGGGAGACGTGCTTTCTTTTTAAGACAAATGTGGGCCATAACCAAAACAGTGTGGATATGACCCTTGTATTAATATCAGAAATGCTTTATTAATATATTTGAGAGTAGGTGGGTGCAGTGACCCATGCTGGTAATCCCAGCAACTCAGGAGGCTGAGGTGGAAGTATTGCTCGAGGCCAGGAGTTCGAAACTAGCCTGAGCAACATAACCAGACCCTTATTTCTAAAAAAAAAAAACTGAAAAGGCTTGAGAACTACGTTAAATATAACATTCATATAAGTGTTTACAGGGATGAAATAATGGCAGTAGTAAGAAAAATCAACCAGTGGTTGGTTCCTTTATTTCTGTTTCTGCCTTTACTTCAATAAATTATCGCTACAAAGCAACGGCATGCCAAATTCCCTACGTGTGACTCTGAGTACGTTTGTAGATAATACGTTTTCTCTTCGGTGGAAACAGTTCAATATTTTGCCTGCTTAACAACTATTAGAGAAGGAGATGGAAAGAGAGACAACTTTTCATCAAAATGAGAAAAACATTTAACAAAATGTTAAGCCCATGAATTTAAAGGCCTTTCCCTCTTTATCTCACTGTACTATTCAGGACAAACTGGGAAGTGGAAATGTCACAAATTTATCTCTCCCTTTTCTTTTCTTTCTTCCTCCCTCCCCACTCCCTCTTCATGTTCTTTTAGTGCCTTTCCAACCCTTTCATAATTAAGTCTTAGACTCCTTAGAAATGACTTCTGAATTTATTATACTCCAAAAAGTTAAATGGAACATAGGGTCTAATTAATTATAATGCCAATACTTACCAGATAAATGAAGTTACAAAAGAAATTTTTATTCAAGGATTAGTTGCAAATTACACTCCACAACATTATGAAAAAGAATGGCCCTTGGGGAGATACTTTTTTACCCTTTAAGCGATATTCTTGTGATAAAATAACCAAATCTAAAAATAAAGATCGTATAAAAAGGACACTACTAATGTAATCTTAATCTCTATTTAAGATATAGCCCTTTTCATTCTTTAATAAAAAGCTTTAAGAATATTTATTTTAGCCAGAAAGAAAGGGCTTTTTCTTACATGTTAAGTGAAAATTCAATTTAAATAATATGTAATAATGAAGAAGTTACATTCTGATTATAGTTCATTTTGCCCGTTAGTCAACTAATATTTTCTGTTTGGAATTTAACCTAGAACTGATCAACAGTGCCTCCTCCTGTCAGCTATCACATCTAAGGTTATAGGCCCCGGCAAGAATAGAAACTCCTCATAGATTACAACATTTTAGAGAGAATATAGTCAAATGCATGTTTATGGAACTTATTTAATACATATAAGTGGATGGTAAGCTATTAGATTGGTAGGGAATCAAGTTGACCTCAAATTCTATAAAATTTGAGAAAAAAATAGTTTTTTTAACTTTTAACTTTTTTATTTTAAAGATGTGGGGTACAATTCAGGATTAGATATACAAGTGGTCATTGTACAGGCAAAGTTTGGGCCTCCCTTTGAAAGACAGAATTTTAGATTCTCCAATATTCTGTATCCTTGGATAGAAATCTATTTCTGTGTACTTAGAGGCTCTGACCTTCGAAGCCTTCATTTGAAAACGTCATTCTCTTTTTCCTCACAGTGTGTCTCCCAAAACAGATGCTCCCTATTACTTAAGTGAAAATGATGGGGAAAAGAAAGCTAATAAAAATGAAGTGCAGAGAGGAACAAAAGACACAAAATTATGGAGGCCTTGTAAAGAACATTGCCATTAGTGTCCCTAAAAAAAATAATAATAATAATAAATAAAAAAAGATATGTTGATATCTGGAGCCAACAGGAAAAGCTCCATGGAAATCTTGAGCTTATTAGGACTGAGATGTCTGCACAAATTATTACTGGTTTTCGCTCAAAGAGATTATTTTTAGCCTTTTTAAAAACATTCATCCAAAGAACTTAATTTGGTAAGACATGCTATGAACAAATGGAAAGAATGTACTTCTCACTGGACTGTCTTTTTCCATAGATAAAATCGCTATTCCAGATTTTGGCACGGGTGCTATGGAGAACTGGGGACTCATCACTTACAGAGAAACCAACCTGCTGTATGACCCCAACGAATCAGCCTCATCAAACCAACAGAGGGTGGCCACTGTGGTTGCTCATGAACTTGTGCATCAGGTATAGCATTGTTGCATCAAATCAGCTTGTATTTTAAAGTAGCTTAAGACCACAGGAATAATTCAAATTATGACTTAGCAAGTAAAAAAGAGCCAACTCAAACAAACTTGCATAAAAATCTTTCTTAGCATCAATAAACATTTAACCATAAAGAAACCTGGTGTGGTGGAACACGCCTATAATCGCAGTGATTTGGGAGGCTGAGGTGGGGGGTTTGCCCAAGGCTGGTAGTTCGAGACCAGCCTGCACAACACAGAGAGACCCTCATCTCTTAAAAACTTAAAAATTAGGCCGCGCGCGCGGTGGCTCAAGCCTGTAATCCCAGCACTTTGGGAGGCCAAGGCGAGAGGATGGCCTGAGCTCAGGGGCTCGAGACCAGCCTGGACAACTTGGTGACACCTAGTCTGTACAATAAATAAAAAATAAAATAAAAAATAAACTAGGCCCGGTAGCACGTACCTGTAGTTCCAGCTACTTGGAAGGCTGAAGCAGAAGGATCACCTGAGCCCAGCAGGTCGAGACAGCGGTGGCCGTGAGCGTGCCACTGCACTCCAGCCTGGGCAACAGAGTGAGACTCCGACTGAAAAAAAGTCCCCCCAAACTTAAAAATCAATTAGCCAGGCATGGTGGCTCACGCCTGTCGTCCTACTTAATTGGAGGTGGGGAGCTGAGGCAGAATGATCTCTTGAGCCCAGAAGTTTAAGGTTGCAGTGAGCCATGATTACACTACTGCACTTCAACTTGGGTGACAGAGCAAGAACCTAACTCTAAAAATAAATTATAAAAAAATTTAACCACAAACTTTAAAACACATTGTTTTGCCTTTAGGAAATCCAAAAGAGGTCTTCCTATGAATTTATATATTCTCAGTAATACCTTAATAAAGGCAGTAAACTAAGAAGAATTTAGTATCTTTTAAAGATCAAAATAAGTCAGGAAATAAGCGTTAATCACAATGCCTGCCACTTCTGTGTCACTGTGACAAAATTTTCATGAACAAATAAATGTTTTGAAACTTTCTAGGCCTCTCTATTATAATCATAAGCACTTGATTATCTCTTTATTGCTTATAATTTCAGTGGTTTGGAAATATTGTGACCATGGACTGGTGGGAAGACTTGTGGCTCAATGAAGGATTTGCTTCTTTTTTTGAGTTCCTGGGAGTAAACCATGCAGAAAAAGACTGGCAAATGGTGAGCCCTGAGCACAGAAGCTCCAAACCTTTGTGTTTTGCATGCAAAGCAGACTGAAGCCTTTGGACCATGATGATGGTCCTGAGGCAGAGGCAAGTGTGGTGGTGAGTTGGGAATTCCATTGTGAGGGGAAGGTGGAGCCAACTGGCTTGCACTGAATCCTGCCTTTGCCCAGTCCCTAGGGAGCCACTGAGCACCATAATCTGGGAATATCCTCAGCAGAGTCCCTCAAAAGCACACATCAAGGCAGGAAAAAAATTAGGGAGCATAAAGAACGTTAACTCGGTGTTCAAAAAAGCATCTGCAATGCTAACCCTTAGAAAAATGTCCAAGTCTCATTTTGTAAACTGCTTGCCTGAAATAGTGAGGTGAAGAGATCAGAGCTTAAGTTTAGTAGTTAGACTCAAGTCCAAATCCTGAACACGTCATTAGCTACATGATGGGAAATGTGACCTTGAGCAGGTTACATAATTTCTTCGAGTGAGTTCTTTCTATGAAATGAGAGCATTATTCTTTATTTTATGACCTTAAAATCTCCCCAAATGTACCTATTACATAGACTGTGTCCCTGAGGGGACTGGGATAGAAACATTTAAGAATGCTAATTAAAAAATAAATAAAAACTAGGCACGCTTGTTATTTATATTTAGATGATGAAAGTATTCCTATCTGGTTGTATATATGAATGTATAACTACGTGGATGGGTTGAAGTGGAAAAAGTACAAGACGTTGTGTACTGTGTAGAACACTGCCCTCTACTGGACAGAATAAAAAATTAAATGCTTAAGGCCCTTAAGGTTTACTTAGCCTACTTTTAAAAAGTAAAAAACAGTTACTTCTTTAAAAATTGTATCTACATTAGGGTTTTTCAACTGTGGAATGGTTGACATTTTGGACAAGCTAATTCTTTGTTGTGGGAGGCTGTCTTGTGCATTGTAGGATGGTTAGCAGCACCCCTGGCCTCTGTTGACTAAATGCCAATGACCTGCCAGCCCCAGCTGTGACAACCAAAAATGTCTCCGTGTATTTCAAAAATCCTCCCCACTCATCTACATTGAAAATGCTGGCCGGGTGCGGTGGCTCAGCCTGTAATCCCAGCACTCTGGGAGGCCAAGGTGAGAGGACTGCCTGAGCCTGGGGGTTCGTGTCCAGCCTGGGCAACTTGGTGAGATCTCATCTCTACAATAAATAAAAAAATAAGCCAGGCATGGTAGCACGCTCCTGTAGTTCCAGCTACTCGGAAGGCTGAGGCGGAAGGATCGCCGGAGCCCAGCAGGTTGAGGCTGCAGTGGCCGTGAGTGTGCCACTGCACTCCAGCCTGGGTGACAGAGTGAGACTCCAACTCAAAAGAAAAAAAGAAAAAGAAAAATCTAATGTTATAATTTATTAAAAATAAACTATATAAATGGAAAATTATTTTGTCCTCTATTTTCTCTCTTCAAGTAACCTAAAGCTCTTATATCAAACTGTTATAAGAAATTATAACATTTTAATATTGTCTAATATTCCAATTTCAGTGTTTCAGAAACACTGGTTAAATTCCAAAAGAATTTGTTGTGTATTTTTTAAATAAAGTTTAATCACATGGTCCACCCAACACAACAATTACTCTTTTCCTTCCTTCCTTCCTTCTTTTCTTCCTTCCCTCCCTCCTTCCCTCCCCTCCTCATTCAGTAAACCCTAGGGAGGGAATCCAAAAATGAATAATGAATAACACATGTTTCTTGCTCTTAAGGAGTTTAACAGAATTAGGTTTCAGAATCTTATACGTGAAATAATAGCAACAAATGTGTTAAGTTTTCACTCGGTGCCAGGTACTATGCCAAGGGCTTATCCTGAATTACAACACTGAATGCCTTGCACATCTCCAAAAAGTGTGCTATCATGACTTCCGTTTAACAAGTGAGGGAACTTGCTTAAGCTTGCATATCTAGAATGTGGAAAGACTAAGGCTTTGAACCAAGGAAATCTGATGTTACTGCTAGGCCTGTCAACCGCTCTACATTGCTGAGAAAAACCTAAGGGTAAATGAGAGGTAATTTTAGAACCAAATAACAAGCTGATGTGTTCTTTGACTAGTTATGGACCGTGCAAATTCCAATAACAAGATTATGTAAAGTAAAAAATAAAAACTGAACATCAATATTTGACAGTTAATTTTCAGTTAATACTCAGAACTAATCTGTGAGGTGATATTACCCTTCCCACAACACAGATACGGAAACTGGGCTTGAAAAACTTGACACATGTCTGAAAGTCACAGCAGAAAGTAAATTCATAAGCCGGGCTCGGTGGCTCAGCCTGTAATCCCAGCACTTTGGGAGGCTGAGGTGAGTGGATTGCCTGAGCCCGTGGGTTTGAGACCCGCCTGGGCAGGCGAGACCTCATCTCTACAATAAATCAAAAAAGTTAGCCGGGCGTGGTAGCGCGCGCCTGTAGTTCCAGCTACTTGGAAGGCTGAGGCAGAAGGATCGCCGGAGCCCAGCAGGTCGAGGCTGTGGTGGCCGGGAGCGGCCACTG
>CAUYQG010116799.1:0-10403 GCA_963574415.1 Tarsius wallacei
AGACTGGAGTGCAGTGGCCGCTTCCGGCCACCGCAGCCTCGACCTGCTGGGCTCCGGCGATCCTTCCGCCTCAGCCTTCCAAGGAGCTGGAACTACAGGTGCGCGCTACCACACTCTGCTGATTTTTTGATTTATTGTAGAGATGAGGTCTCGCCTGCCCAGGCGGGTCTCGAGTCCGCGGGCTCAGGCAATCCGCTCACCTCAGCCTCCCAAAGGCACGGGATTACAGGCTGAGCCACCGAGCCCGGCTTGTATTTTAATATTATGTTGTCATGTTATGCTTTTTCTTTTAAAAAAGTAGTTTGATAATTTGTCAGCTGTAACCAGTTAAAGAGTTTAGCCCCTGATGTCTTTTATTTCATCAGAATGGAATAGGGACCTAAAAGTTTGAAAACAATTAGTTTATCACTTTCTACCATTTTCCTTAAATAAGTTTTAGAGCAAAAGAGTGGAAAAAGAACATTCTTTGTTGACTTCTATTAAATGCTGTGGGGAGCCGATGGCTTGAAGCTCTTTAGCTAATTTGATGGGGCATTTAGTATTTAGAATGTCCACATTCAGGGCCAGTGCAGAATCTGTTATAAATGGGTGATAGTGTTGGCTACAGTTGTCCCAAAGATTTCCTTTTGTTGATTGTTGTTAAATGAATATTATAACAATATTAACAGTGAATGTTATTAAATGAATATGTACTGGGTCCTTTTTCATTGTGATCTTTCTTGGGTATATTATGATTTTGGAAAATAGACATTGTTATATATGTAGCAATTGAAGAAACCTGGCTTGGTTTTTTTTTGTTTGTTTGTTTGTTTGTTTTGAATAGGAGCCTTACTCTGTCGCCCAGACTGGAGTGCAGTGGCACGCTCACAGTTACTGCAGCCTCGACTTGCTGGGCTCAGGCAATCCTTTTGTCTCAGCCTTCCAAGTAGCTAGAACCACAGGCTGGCGCCATCATGCCTGACTAATTTTTTTATTTATTGTAGAAATGAGGTCTCACCAAGTTGTCCAGGCTGGCCTTGAACCCCTGGACTCAGGCAACCCTCTCGCCTCTGCCTCCCAAAGTGCTGGGATTACAGGTGTGAGCCACTGCACCTGGCATGGTTTGTTCTTAAAATCATCTCCCATTGGACCTTTCAATAACCTTTTATTTATTCTTCTCCTCCTATCCCTTTAAAAAAATTTTTTCTCCAGGGCATCTTCCATAGAACATCCAGAGTGATGTTTTTAAAACAGATGAGAATGTCTTAAAACTCTTGAAGCCTTCCTTTTGCCCATACAATTAAATTCAAACTCTCTACCGTAGTCCACTCAGCCCATCCCACTCTCTCCCTTGCTCACCTCCGGTCTTGTTTCTGTTTCTACAACAACCCCTTTCTAGCCTCTGGCCCTTTGTAATTTCTGTTCCTTCTTTCTAGAGTTCTTTTCTTGGCTGGCTCCTTCAGGTTTCAGTTTCAATTCCACTTTGAAGAGAGGTCTTCTGTATTAGTTTCTTAAGGCTGCAAAGTACCATAAGATGGGAGACCAAAAATAACAGAAATGTATTCCCTCACATCTGGAGGCTGGAAGTCTAAAATCAGGGTGTGGGCAGGAATTGGTTCTTTCTTGTGGGCTCAGAGGGAGATGCTGATCCATGCCTCTCTCCAGGCTTCTGGTGGTTGTCATCAATCCTTGGTGTTCCTTGGCTTGCAGCTGTATGACCCATCTCTCTGCTTCCATTGTCATGTGGCTGTCTTTCTTCTGTGCATCTGTATCTTTCCATGGCATTGTTCTCTCTGTGCCTGTCTCTTTGTCTCTCCTTATAAGAACACTAGTCATATTGGATTAAGGGCTCACCCTCTGCCAGCATAACCTCATCTTAATGAATTACATCTGCAGTGACCCTATTTCTTTCTCTTTTCTCTTCTCTTCTTTTTCTTTCTTTTCTTTTAGAGTCAGAGTTTCACTCTGTCACCCAGGCTGGAGTGCAGCGGCATGCTCATGGCCACTGCAGTCTTGACCTGCTGGGTCCAGGCAATCCTTCTGCCTTAGCCTTCCAAGTAGCCAGAACCACAGGTGGGCGCTACCATGCCTGGCTAATTTTTTGATTTACTGTAGGGATGAGGTCTTGCCAAGTTGCCCAGGCTGGTCTTGAGTCCCTGGGCTCAGGCAATCCTCTTGCCTCCACCTTCCAAAGTGCTGGGCTTACAGGCGTGAGCCATTACTCCTGGCCAATGTCCCCCCCCCCGTTTTTGGAGGGGAGGAGGCGTACTGGGTTGCCTGGGCTGGAGTGCAATGGCACACTCATGGCCACTACAGCCTCGACCTGTTGGGCTCAGGTGATCCTTCCACCTCAGCCTGCCAAGTAGCTGGAACCACAGGCATGCACCATCACGCCCGACTAATTTTTCTGATTTATTGTAGAGACAAAGTCTCACCAAGTTGTTTAGGCTATTCTTGTACCCCTAGACTCAGACAATCCTCTCACCTCTGCTTTCCAAAGTGCTGGGATTATAGGCATGAGTCATCGCGCCCAGGTAATGACCCTATTTCTAAATAAAGTCACATTCTGAGGTTCCAGGAAGAACATGGGTTGTGTGGGGGGAAGCTATTCAACCTAGTGCATCTATTGACTCAATTTAAAGCAGGCTGCTTCAACCTGAGAAAGTCAATTTAAAAAAATAATAATTAGTGGAACTGTACAGTAGTCCTTTCTTATCCATGAGGGTATGTTCCATGACTCACAGTGGATGCCTGAAACCTTGGGTAGTACTGAACCCTATATATACTATACTTTTTCCTATACATACCTATAAAGTTTTTTCTTTTTTTTTGTTGATGTTTCTTGAGTCAGAGTCTCACTTTGTTACCCAGGATAGAGTGCAGTGTCATGATCATGGCTCACCACAGCCTCGACCTCCTGGGCTCAGGTGACCCTTCTGCCTCAGCTTTCTGAGTAGCTGGGACTACAGGAGCACACCACCATGCCTGACTAATTTTATGATTTTTTTTTTGTAGAGAGGCGGTCTCGCTATATTGCCAGGGCTCAAATTCCTGGCATCAAATAGTCCTCTCACCTCAGCCTCCCAAAGTGCTGGGATTACAGGCGTAAGCCACCACACTCAACTGATAAAGTTTAATATATAAATTAGGCACGGTAGGAGATTAATAATAATGAATAACAAAAGAACAGTTATTTTATTATCTAATTATGACAATACTCCTATAAAAGTTCTATGAATATGTGGTCTTTCTCTCTCAAATATCTTGTTGGACTGTACTCAACTATTTTTTGAACAAGGTTCACCATGGGTAAGGGATAAGTGATAAGGGGGGAGTAACGTATTTAAAAACATACTCACCAGTTACTTATTCCTGGCCAGTGATGAACAAGTCACTTCATTAGATCACATGTCCTGCATTGTGCTCAATTCTGGGCATACCACCCATCAGAAGGAATGTTAATTGAACCAGGGCGTGAGCAGGGTTATGCTGGTTTTAGAAATAGAGTTATATGGGAAGTAGTAAGAACTAGGGTTGTTCAGTTGGAGAAAAGATTTGGGAAGTCATCACAGCCCTCTGCAGAAAGCAAGTAGTTTGCAAGACTGTATTGTAGGTTACATAGAGCACAGGTCTGAACTCCTATATGTGAGAAACATACTTTTACCTTTTTGGGGAGGTCAAGGGGTCTTTATCTTTTTATATTATATCAGATATCAGCTTCCGTCTCTCAGAGGATGTGGCATGGTATATGATTATAACAGTGGTATCAGGAGAACATTTTGCATGTACAGAAACATTCAGAACAATAGATTATAAAGGAAGAAAAACATTAGCAATACATCATCTTATACTTAACAAAACAGAAGAATATAAACTTAGGCTTTGATAATATGCAACCTTTTTAATAAGATTATAACTGAAATGCTTATATGCTGAGTATGTGAATTCTGGCAAGATTATTTACTACTTAAAATGGAATAAATACAACATGGTTTAGATTGCCTTGCAAATCAGCAAGCAGATTATGGCAACATTTGTCTGTGGTGGAGAGGGTTTCATAGCTCTGGGTGTTCAGGGCTGCATGGAAACTAGGAAAGACCTCAACTCTCTTGCCCCTTGTCCTTCTGTCACAGTTCCTCTATGAAAGTCCCACCTAGTTTTATCCAGCCATTAAACTTCTCTGCTCCTACTCTTGGGTTGTGGGTCTCTGCCAAGCAAGCCCCTAACTAGGCAGGTTGTTGTATATTCACATTGTCTCCAACATCAGGGACTCCAGGGAGGCCTAGGTGTCAGTTCTTTCTTCCATGTTATACTTTTACCTCTATCTTCAAATCATTGCCATGCTAGGCTCTCTTTTACTCTCTCTTTGAATACTTACCTTACCCCCCACACTGCACATATTAAAAAACTAAGGTGTTATATGAGAGATATTTTAGCTAGAATTTCTTTGGTTTCCTCCCTCTCTACCTAGAAAGGTAGCTCCTTCTATACCTGTTTCCCGATGGAGGAGTTCCTTGTCCTGCCCAAGTTGAATCCTTTATCTGTGCTGTTGACCCCATTCCCTCCTGCTTCCTCAGGATCTCCCTTCAACATGTATTTCTCATTTACCTGTAATCTTAACTATTCCCTCTGATTACTTGTTGTCCTAGGGCATTATACCCCTCCCATGTTTCTTCCTTCTTAAAACTCTGTTGTTGGACATGGCAGCTCATGCCTGTAATCTCAGCATTTTGGGAGGCTGAGGCGGGAGAACTGCTTGAGCCCAGGAGTTCAAGACCAGTCTGGACAACATAGTGAGACCTTATCTCTTAAAAAAAAAAAAAAGAAAAGAAAAGCCAGATGTGGTGTCATGCACCTATAGTCCCAGCTACACAGGAGGCTGAGGGGGAAAGATTGACTGAGCCTCAAGAGGTTGAGGCTGTGGTTAGCCATGATCAAGCCACTGTACTCCAGTCTGGGTGACAGAGTGAGACCCTGGCCTCCCCATTCCCTAAAATACTTTGTTGTTGGAAAAATGTATTTTACACATTGATCAAAACATTTTGCAGCATGTTTGAGTTTATCAAACACCAGTATGCTGCTGAATAAGCCGTTATACTATACATTTCACAGGAAGCTGTTATTTAGGTAAAGTTATTGTGTCCTAGTTGAGAGCTACAACTTTAAATTCCTTTCCAGTCTTAAAAACTTTGACTTATAATCCTGTAACAAGGTCAGGTATATTTTAGGTAATATACTTTGGTAGAATGCTAACCATTCCTTTTCCTGCACCCTCCATGATGCTGGCTTCTGAGAAACAGTTATTTATGACTGTTTCTCCCCCTAGCAGAGGGCATGCAGTTCCTGCTTCCTCAGCAACCTGGGAAGACTGGGCTGTTATGGGTTGGCTTTAGAGTTTAGACCTGGCTTCTTCCTTGGGCATGTGATTTGTCACCGGTCAAAAGGCATATCCAAGTACAGTTGTGCAACTTTTCCAAAACCAGTAACAGACCCACCCAATAAATGAACCTGCAAAAACTTGACCTTCTTGGAACTTTGCCCTCCATTCTCACTGCTTTGAATTATGCTGTTCTCTGAAGTCTTGTTAGTTCTGTTTTTTTTTTTTCTTAGCGATGAGGTCTCACCAAGTTGCCCAGGCTGGTCTCGAACCCGTCTCAGCCTCCCAAAGTACTGGGATTATAGGCATGAGCTACGGCACTCAGCTTTTTTTTTTTTTTTTGAGTCAGAGTCTCACTCTGTCACCCCAGCTGGAATGCAGTGGCACGTTCACAGCCACTGCAGCCTCGACCTGCTGGGCTCAGGTGATCCTTCCGCCTCATCCTTCCAAGTAGCTGGAACTACATGCACGCGTCACCACGCCTAACTAATTTTTTGATTTATTGTAGAGATGAGGTCTCACCGAGTTACCCAGATTAGACTCAAACCCTAGGGCTCAGGCAATCCTCTCACCTCAGCCTCCCAAAGTGGTGGGATTATATAGGTGTGAGCCACCACGCCCAGCCTTAGTTCTGTTTTTACGCCAATTGCAGAGCCATGATGTGTGTGTACATTCATTTATTCTTTATTCATTTATTAGTCTCCTACTATCTGCCAGGCATTGTTCTAGTCACTGTAGACTCAGCAGTGAACAAAGCACACAAAAGTTCCTGCCTCATTGAGTTTCTATTTTTAGTGGACTTACTTTGTTCTCTGTTGGTTTAGAGAAACAATATTGGATTTTCACTAGATATCTCTTCATAGGAAGATTTTCATCTAAATCTGATTAATCTAATCTCATCTTTCATGTGTCCCCCTTATTAACCTCTTGGCATAAAACAATAGTTTCTGAATTTATGTTTGTTCTGCACAGTTCATTACAACTTTGCACATGTTTTTTCTCCTTTTGCTTGAAATGCTCTTCTGTCTCACTGAAAAAAAATTTTTGTTATGCTTCAGGGCTCAGCTCTGTTATCACTTCCTTGGTGAAACCTTCCGTGATTTCTTCAGGCAGGATGGTAACTTTGGCTTCTGAGCTTTCACAGCACATTGTATATAGAACTTAACCACACCACTGTGTGATTGTTTATGAGTATGTTTGTCACTTTTGTTAGATTGAAAGATGGAGTTTATCTTAGTTTGTTCTTAATGTCCACCATTTAGTGAGTTCTCAATACATATCTTTAAGTAAAAGAAAAAATTTATATTGATGTGATATAGTGCAATATAATTTACATATGACTGTATAGCAAAATAGAAATGTAAATATATGTACATTGTGAAAAAATCGTATCTTTGAGATTTAAAATGTTTGTTTAAATATATTAATTATCTTATTATTATACATATAGAAAAATGCATTATCCTGACTCCAGAATCCTCTCATTCTCTAAAAGTCACTTTTCCCTTGCAATGGTAACCACTATCCTGACTTCCGACAGCATACATTTTTGAACTTTATCTTTAAAAAGAAGGTAAATGATTGCCATATTTTAATCACGTAAATATTGATTTATTTAGAAAAGAAAGATTTAAATTGGCATCTCTGCATTTCGGTTTTTTATCCAAGAATTTGGACTTGAGATCTAAGTTCCCTTTCTGTGCTAAAATTTTGTGAATCTGATTTAAAAGGGCTCTCCCATTTTACTTTTTATACAACAGCGCCCTCTGATGGTGTCACATTTTCTTAAATTTATGCACAGTATTTACACAAATATTATATATATTTGTGTAATATATTGCACTATCACATCAATATATATATATATGTATAATCACAACTGTACTTTATCTCGAAGCTTCTGCTGTGGCCAGGCGATTCTAGAGGCACAAAGCTTCCCGAAGCCATCGGAAGTTATTGATCATGTGGTGCTCTCAGAGAACTGTTTGACCAGTGATGATGTGAGAATCTGACTCTGATGAAACACTTAACTGTTGTTTGACAAAACATGTTATTTCTTGATTTACTAGAACATTTTCGGTGGGCAGGATACCTTCACTTCTGTTTTAGCAGAGAAGCGGAGAGTATTTTGATCTCCTAGCATTTTGGTCATGTAGAATGTGATTCTCCCTCTGGGGCCCAGAGTTCTTGCTCAGGGGAATGAGAGGCTAGTGAGCACTGCAGAGTTTTGAAGAGGCTGTTTTCCCTCTCCAATTTCCTACCAAACAAATTATTTTTTTCAAATGGAATTAGGTGCTGTTATGATATTTACTTATACAATTATCGAATTTATAATATATTCTTTTCTCAAGCACGGATTACTACAAAATAACATATCTATGATAATGTTAACATTAACAAGGCGATCTCATACTCAGAAACATGGGAAACCACTGATCTAGATTTGAACTGCATTCATTTAACAAGTACCTATAAAATATCTCTTGTACAAGGGCACTGTGGTAGCTGTTGTGTTCTTGCCTTTCAGTTCATCCATTTATAAGTATAGGAGGCTGGATTGGCAAATGTTTCCCATGATGAACTCTCCTGCTCTGGATCGTTTTCTTCCCTTTCTCATTTACCTTTTTCCCTTTAAATAAATAATTTATTTCCAAGAGTTTCCTTTTTAAGATTAGAGGCATGTTACCCCCCCCCCCCAAAAGAAAAAAGAAGAAAGAAAAAGTATAGAAGGAAGGGAATGCAATTCCTTTTCCTGGTTAATATGGCTAGAAGGGTGTATAAAGAAGAGCAGTGTCTTATGACATAAAAAGGTGGCTGGTTTCCTTTGAAGAGTATCCCTGAGGAGACTTCCACTTTCCTTGTTAAAATGGAAACTAGACCCTCTAAAGTTGACCTTGACATAATAAAGTAGAAATACAAGAGTCACCCAACGGCCAGAGATCTGACTGATAATACATTGTGACTTACTCTCCAATCTTGTCCTAGCCCTGGGACTACTTATATATGAGGGACAGCCTAGTAAGACCCCACTCCTAGACATCCACTCTTCTCCAACTATAGATCTAGGGTCTACCTAAACTCCACCTTCCTTCCAGGTTTTGGTTCTCTGAGAATTTGTGTCCTTCTAACATGAAGGTGTGCACCCCTTCAAGCTTGCCCAGAAAGCTGTGAGTCTCCATTTAAGAACCATAGCGGAATGTAATGCCACAATCTTCAAATGAATAGGAGGACACACACATCAAGTGGGACAAAGAGGATCTTATTCCATTTTAGCATCTCTGGATTAGAGTTGGAAAAGAGAACCCTCCTTCAAGGTGCTTTGATTTATTGAAGGTGTTAGTCCATTTTTTTTTTTTGGTCATGTATGAGGGAGGACCCAAAAAACTCAGAATTAATTTTTGGAGGGCAGGTACCTTGTAGTATAGGCTTCCCCCCACTAGGTAAGTGTTCTAGAAACCTATCTACATCAGTGTATCAGCTAGCATTGTTGCGAGAGGCTGCTTTTGGCTTCAGTGAATTTTTGTGTGTGTGTGTGTGGCGATTCTTTCAACATGTTTGCCCATTTCATGATGGGTGATTTATAAGCACAACTGCCTTACACCATGCTGAGTGTTCAGCAGTTTTTGACCAAAAGCAGCATGACCCCCATGTCCCATCCTCCCTATTTACCCGATCTCACCCTGAGTGACTTTGTTTTGTTTCTTTGGATGAAAAATGTCCTCAAAGGGAAAGATTTTGCTGATGTGGAAGAGGTGAAACAAAAAATGGCAGAAGCACTAAAAGGCATCAGAACTGACGAAGTACTAAAAGGCGTCAAAACTGTTTTGAGTAGTGGAAAAAGTGTCTCGATAGGTGTATTGCATTATACGGAGAATACTTTGAAGGTGTTTGAAGTTTAAATATATAAGAATAAATGCACAATTTTTAAATAAATAAATTCCAGGCCTTTTTGGATCCCCCCTCATATATCTCAGTATACTTTTTGTATGTTTGGCAAGTTTTCAGTTAACTCTTATTAGATAACTGGGTGCCTGAATAAAACAAACTGTATACTGAGTTTTCTAAAATTAAGGGCTGCCAAGAAGTCCATGTGATCTTGTTTTTTATTTTTATTAAACATTTATTTTTGATAGACACAGAGGGAGAATACCCTGTAATGATGGGGGCTGGGACTGGAGTTATGCTGCTTCAAACTGAGGAACACCAAGGGTTGTCACAATACAAAGTAAGAACAAATCATGAAACACATACTGCTTTAGGGACTTCAGAGAAATCATGGCCTTGCTGACACCTTTATTTTGAAGCTTTTGCTTTCAGAACAGCGAGAATTATTCTTATTTTTTAGCTACACGTTTTGTGGTACTTGGTTATGAGAGCCCTAGGAAATTGATATACCAGTTAGCAATAATGTGACAGCTAGTTTGAGTCGCATCTTTTTCAGTGTTTACAGAGCCCAAACTATCAATAAACAATTATATGTTACAATTTATTCTATTTTGTTTTCTGCTTTCATTGTGGGAATATCATAAGAATATGTTGGTAATATAACACATGATTTTTCCCTCTATAAGCATCCATATTACAAAATGAACTAGAGTTTTGAAAATTTAGTCGATGTCAATATATTTGGTGAGGTAATGCCCATTATATTTTCTTGAGCACTTATTCTTATTGGCCAGTGACCACTTCACCTATCATTACATATGTTGAATAACATTCCTATAAAACATCATTAAAATTGTCATTTTTGAAATTACAGAACAATGCTAAATAGTTAGTCGACCATACATTATTTAAGAAAAGATGGATTTTAAGGAAACAACAAAACAAAAACAACTTATAAAACAATCTTCTAGCCGGGCTTGGTGGCTCAGCCTGTAATCCCACGCTTTGGGAGACCGAGGTGAATGAATTGCCTGAGTCCGCGGGTTCGAGACCTGCCTGGGTAACTTGGCGAGACCTCATCTCTACATTAAAAAAAAGAGTTAAAATTACTTGGCTGAGCCGGGCTCAGTGGCTCAGCCTGTAATCCCGTGCTTTGGGAGGC
>CAUYQG010116802.1:0-23580 GCA_963574415.1 Tarsius wallacei
CCAACTCAAAAATATGTATATATGTTTCTATAAACACAGTAACATTGCTCCCATGAATGGCCACTTATTTTTTGTTAAACAGTTAAATAATTATAATAATGACAATATTTTTCTATATATTTCTTTTAAACAAATTATTGAATAAGATTAAAAATGAATTGTTTTTCAGATGATTACTTTACATTTTCTGAGAACACTCACTTTTTGAAGTTGAAATGTATGACACTTAAAGCTTAGAAAAAGATGCTAATCAGAGATTAATGTGACAGTTTTTATTTTTATTTTTTATTTTTGAGTTGGAGTCTCACCCTGTCACCCAGACTGGAGTACAGTTGCACGCTCCTGACCACCGCAGCCTCCACCTGCTGGGCTCCAGTGATCCTTTCTCCTCAGCCTTCCAAGTAGCTGGAACTACAGGCGTGTGCTACTACACCCGGCTAGTTTTTGATTTATTGTAGAGACGAGGTCTTGCCAAGTTGCCCAGGTGAGTCTTGAACCCCCGGGCTCAGGCAATCCATTCGCCTCAACCTCCCAAAGTGCTTGGATTACAGGCTGAGCCACCAAGCCCAGCCAAATGTGACAGTTTTAATTTGCATCCATGATAGGCCAAATTTCCTGAATTAATATACTAAATAATTAATCTCATTGGTATCCAATACATGGCAAATAAATTCCCAGAAATATAGATAGTACCTCAAAAAAATACCTGGCACATTATAAATATGCTAAAGTATTTGTATGCATTTTCTTTTTTTAAGTATTTTGATTAGGTAATGCTCAATTTGTTTAATACAAAAAGATGCTAGCTCGGTAATTAATAATTCTATAAGTTGTGCAAGTAACCCCTTTAAATACCAATAATTGCATATATAATTAAATGCAATTTCTTGGGGACCACAATTGAGAGCACCAATGATGGGTTCAGAGAGAACTTGGTCCCATCTTATGCGCATGCACATTATGAACTAGTTTCTACTTGTTAATTCATTTTCAAATCTCCACATATTAAAAACAAAAATTAAAAAAAAAAAACAATAACAAGTCTCCATTTTATCTTTTCATTGAGTCATGTAACCCCCCTCCCTCTGTTTCTGATATCAAGTAATTTCTTATGCTGTCATTCAGGCATTATGACATTAAGATGGTTTAATAAATAATTTTCTTCATTAGAAATTGTTTGTTCTATACCTGAATTGACATTGGTCCTTTCGCTGTGAGTATATTTTATTTTTTAAATGATTATTATAGTTAATCTACATCCATGTTAGATGAACAATTGTCATTCTTTCTTCATCTCTCTCTAATGAGATATGCCTTTTAGATTTTTGAATAAATGGTCTGCACTCTCTAAGTAATAATGTACACCCTGATTATAAATCAAGTCTTACTGAATGAACTACATTTAGTCTGACCAAGTAAATAGGGTCCTGGGAGGTCAATTACAATATAATGCAGGTGATCCGGCTCAATAGCTGGTTGTAATTTATAAAACATCAATCGGAAATGTAGAGCAAACATGTTGCAATATTAGATTTTTGAACATTTTAATAATTTCTAATTTCCATTTTAATTGTACTTTAAGTAGAAATGTCCATTTAGCTATGAGTGAGTCACCATGCTTGCTTTTCTGAACTTTTATTCTAAAAAGAAGTTAAAAACAGACATTCCAAGAGTGGGCTCTGGCACAAAAACATACAGACTGTTGTAAGATTTAGATAAATGATTAAGAGCATGGAAATTGTCTTAAATGGCAAATGACATATGATTACTACTTTAAAATGCTCTTGTTATATTCATATATAGTGTATTACTTTGTAGTCTTTATTTTTCACTTGCCAAATCTTGTATAAATAAGCTTAATTTTAAAACGACATGGACAATTTGGTATTCTTTCTTCCTACCATTTGTCTCTCTAAAACCATTGGTCTATTCTCTGCCTTGCTTTTTAAAAACCATTTAAAAAATCGTTTTTATAGACTGCTGAGAAGTTATAAAAACTCAGTGCTACTAATAAGGTACACAACAGCCTAAGACATTTAGATTAAAATTATCTCTGTTTTTATTAGATTGAAGTAGTAATTCCACATTGAGACAAATGCTGTTACACAAAACAGTCTACTGAGCTATAAAAACCTGTATGGCAGAAGACTATTAAAAGCTCAGAGTGTTTCTGAAGATTAGAAAATTTTTTTAATTTTAATTTTATTTGAAAGTTATGGGGTACAAGTCAGAATTGTGGACATAAGTGGTGAAGTTTTCGGCCTCCCATTGTACCTCAATGATTGATTTTATGTGCCCTCCCCCTTGCAGTGACCAGCTACTGCAAACCCCTTTTTTGAAGTATTATGATATGTGTTCAAGATCCACTTTTGAGATCATGTGCTACTCAGTTCTTTGTTTCTGTGATAGATCACTGTGAATTATAAACTCCAAATCTGTCCAAGTTGCTGCAAAGTCCATAATTTTGTCCTTCTTTATGACTGTATAATATTCCATTGTGTATATGTACCACATTTTTAAAATCCAGTCCTGTTTTGTTGGGTAGCACAGTTGGTTCCATGTGTTTGCTGTTGTGAAAAGTGCTGCAATAAACATGCAAGTACAGGTATCTTTTTTTAGAATGATTTGAGTTCCTCTAGGTATATTCCCAGAAGGGGGATTGTTGGGTCATATGGAAAGTCAATTTGTAGTTCTCTTAGAAATTGCCACATTGTTTTCCACGGAGGTTGAATTAGTTTTCACTCCCACCAACAGCATCCATTGTTTTTTTGTTTTATTAATGATGGCCATTCTTATTAGAATTAGATGGTATCTCAATGTGGTTTTGATTTGCATTTCTCTGATGATTAGTGAGGCTGAGAATTTTTCATGTGTCTGTTGGCTGCTTGTATATCTTTTTTTTTTTTGAGAATTGTCTATTCATGTCATTTGCCCATCTTTTAATGGGTCTGTTTGTTTATTTGTTTGTTTCCTCTGGCACATTTGAGTTTCTTGTAGATCCTGGATGTTAGGCTTTTGTCAGATATACAGTTGGTAAATATTTTTTCCTAACTATCTCCCCACTATCTTGATGATTTCATCTGCTTTGCAGATGGTTTTCAGTTTGATGAGGTCTCATTTGTCTATCTTATTTCTTATGTCATGGGTATCTGGGGATTTGATCAGGAATTCATTGCCTATTTCAATTTCTATAAGGGTGACTGTGTTTTATAAGATTCTTATAGTTTGAGGTTTTACATTTAGGTTTTTGAACCATTGGGAGTTGATTTTTGTGTATGGTGATAGGTAGGGGTCCTGTTTCAATCTTTCACATGTGGTTGGCAAGTTTTCCCAGCACCATTTACTGAATAGGTTCTCCTCTCTCCGGTGGTTGTTGGTGGAAACTTTGTCAAAGATGAGTAGGTTGAGAAATTGAAGTTTTGCTTCTGGAATCTCTATTCTGTTCCACTGGTCTATGTGCCTGTTCTTGTAGCAATACCAGGCTGCTTTGATTATTGTAGTCTTACAATAAAGTTTAAAGTCTAAGTGTGTGATACCTCCCACTTTGTTTCTTTTGCTGAAGATTGTTTTAGCTATTCATGTTGGTTTTTGTTTCCATATGAATTTCTGTATTGTTGTGTCCAGGTCTGAGAAGAATGATGATGGTAATTTAATGGGTATTGCATTGAATCTGTAGGTTGACTTCAGTAGGATGGACATCTTAACAATGTTAATTCTTCCAATCCATGAGCTTGGAGTATTTTTCCATTTTTGTGTGTGACTCTTTTGATTTCATTGAGTTTTGTTTTGTAGTTTTCATTGTAAAGGTCTTTCACTTCTCTGGTTGGAAAATCCCAAGGTATTTCATTTTTTTTTTGTGGCTATTGTTAATGGGAATGCACTTTTTATTTGGATCTCTGCCTCTTTGTTGTTTGTGTATAAAAATGCAACTGTCTTTTGTACATTGATTTTATACCCTGAGATTTTGCCTTTACTAGTGCAAGGTTTTTGACAGATTCCCTTGGGTTTTCCAGGTATAGGCTCATATCGTCCACAAAGAGGGATAACTTAACCTCGCTTTTCTCCTTGGATACCCCTGATATCCTTCTCTTTTCTGATTGCTCTAGCCAGGACTTCCAACACTATTTTGAACAGGAGGGGTAAGAGTGGGCAGTCTTGTCTTGTTCCAGTTTTCAGGAGAAATGCATCCAATTACTATCCATTTAGTAATATGTAGACTGTGGGTTTACCATAGATGGTTTTTATGATTTTGAGGTGTGTTCTCTCTATACCTAGGTGTTCAAGGTTTTTTTTTTTATCAAGAGTGGATGCTGGATTTTGTTGAAAGCCTTTTCTGTGCCTATTGATATAATCATGTGGTTCTTGTTTTTACATCTGTTGATGTATTTAATTACATTTATGGTCTTGTGGATGATAAAACAGTCCTGCATCAGGGGGATAAAGCCTACTTGGTCATGATGGGTAATTTTTGACATATGTTGTTGGATCCAATTTGCTAGAATCTTGTTGGGAATTTTTGATCTATGTTCTTCAGGGATATTGGCCTGTAGTTCTCTTTCTTTGTTGGGTCTTTGTCTGGTTTGGGTATCATCATATTAGCTTCATAAAATGTTTTGGGGAGAGATCCATCTTTCTCGATTGCCTGGAATACTTTCAGTAGGATTGGTATCAGCTCCTCTTTGTACATTTTGTAAAATTCTGCTGGAACGATCTCTGGCCTAGGGCTTTGTTTTATAGGTGGCTTTCTTATGATGAAGTCAATTTCCTGGGTTTCTATTGCTCTGTTTAGGTCTCTATTGTTTCTTTTTTCAACCTTGGGAGGTTGTGTGACGTCAGAAATCTTCCATTTTGTTTAGGCTTTTGAATTTGTTTCCATATAAGTGTGCATAGTAATTTCTAACAATCTTTTGTATTTCTTTGTGGTCAGTTGTGACTTGATCTTTTGCATTTCTGATTGTGTTTAATTGGACTTTTTGTCTCTTTTTCTTGGACAATCTAGCTGAGGGTCTGTCAAACTTGCTTTACCTTTCAAAGAACCAATTTTTTGTTTATTGATTTTTTTCTATGATAATTTTGTCTTCTATGTCCTGTATTTGGGCTTTTACTTCGGTGATCTGGAGTCTTCTGCTGAAGTTAGGATTTTGGAGGTCTTGCCAAACTTTCCAGTTCCCTTAGGTGATTTGTTGAGCTGTTGACTTGTAATCTTTCTATTTTGTTGATTTGTGTTTGTAGAGATATAAATTCCCCTCTTGGTACTACTTTCATGGCATCCCAGAGGTTTTGGTAAGATGTGTCTTTGTTTTCATTTGTTCCCAAGAATCTTTAATTTCTGTTTTGATTTCTGTGTTCACCCAGGAGTTGTTCAGCATTGTGCTGTTTAGTGTCAATGTCTTCATGTGTTTTAGGGGGATTTTGTCAGTGGCAATATTCATTTTTATTCCACTGTGATCTAAGAAAGTGCATGGTAGTATTTCAATCTTATGGAGTTTGTTTATGCTTGACTTATAGCTAAGGGTGTGTTGATCTTGGAGTATATTCTATGTGATGATGAGTAGAATGTATATTCTGTGCCTGTTGGGTGAAGCATTCTGTAGGTATCTATTAAGTTCATTTGGTCAAGCATCAAGTTAAGGTTCCAGATCTCCTTATTGATTTTTTTTAACTCAGATCTATCTAGGGTTTTTAGTGGAGTACTTAAGTCCCCAGTTATGATAGTGTTAGAGTCAGTATCCTTTTTTATTTTGCTTAGTAGTTGCTTTATAAATTCAGGTGATAAGGCTGGCCATAGAGGCTCAAGCCTGTAATCCCAGCACTTTGGGTGCCTGAGGCAAGAAGATTGCTTGAGTCCAGGGTTTTAGACCAGCCTGGTCAACTTGGTGAGACCTCATCACTACGATAAATCCAAAAACAAATTACCTGGGCATGGTGGCACATACCAGTAGTTACAGCTACTTGGAAGGTTGAGGTGGAAGGATCACCTGAGGCCAGCAGGTCGAGGCTGCCATGCCCGTGAGCATGCCACTGCACTCCAGCCTGGGTAACAGAGTGAGACTCTGACTACAAAATAATAATAAAAAAAATAAATCTAGGTGCCCCTGTGTTGGATGCATGTATATTTAGGATGGATAGTTCTTGTTGATAGAATGAACATTTTATGATTATGTAATGTCATTCCATATCTTTTTAAACTTTTGATAGCTTGAAGGTTTTTTGTCTGATGTTAAAATCACAGGTCCTATCTTCTTTTGTTTTCTGTTTGACTAAAAGTTTGTTTTTCGTCCTTTAACTATGAGTCTGTGGGTGTCCTTTGTAGTGAGATGTATTTTCTGGAGGCAGCATATTTTTGGGTAATGCTTTATGTTTTTTTTTTTTTATCTAGTTTGCCATTCTATTTCTTTTTAATGATGCCTTTAATCCATTGACGTTCAGGCTGATTATTAAATGTGAGGGTTTACCCTGGTAATGAAGCTTTTATAAGGCTGTTTTGTTTTCTTTTAACTTTTGGGTTGGTATGTGTATGTGTTTTCTTTTCTTTTTTTTTTTTTTTTAGTTGGAGTCTCACTCTGTTGTCCAGGCTGGAGGGCAGTGGCATGCTCCTGGCCACTGCAGCCTCAACCTGTTGGGCTCCAGCAATCCTTCTGCCTCAGCCTTCTAAGTAGCTGGAACTACAGGCGAGCGCTACCACACCTGGCTAATTTTTTTAAATTATTATTGAAGAGATGAGGTCTCGCCAAGTTGCCCAGGCAGGTCTCTAACCCACGGGCTCAGGCAATCCACTCACCTCAGCCTCCCAAAGGCACGGGATTACAGACTGAGCCACCGAACCCGGCTATGTGTGTGTTTTCAATTTTGCAGTCATAAAGTGTGTTGTGTTGAGTCCTCGGGAAGTACACGGTTGTTCTTTCTTTTTTTTTCTACTTCTATACTTAATAATTTCTTGAGTGTCTCCTGTAGAACTGGTCTGGAAGCAGCATCATCTTTTAGGAATTAGAAGTCTTGGAAAGATTTTACTTCATCCTTGTTGAAACTGATGTCAACTGTGTAGGGTATTCTTGGTTGAAATTGTTTATCTTTAAGAACTTTGAAAATTGGACTCCAGTTCCCTCTAGCTTGCAGTGTTTTTGCTGATAAGTCTGCTGCTATTCTGATTGCCCAGTAGCTAGTTTGACCTTTCTCTCTTGCTCTCTTTAGGATTTCTTCTTTTGTACCTACTTTGTGTAGGCAAATTACTATGCATTTCGGGGTTGGTCTTCTCATTTGATATCTTGTGGAAATTATCTGAATCTCCTGTGGTTGGATGGTCATATATGTAGTGAGATGGGGAAAGCTTTCTTGGATGACCTCCTGGAATACTTATTCCCTGGCTTTCTCCATTTCCCTTTTTTCTTCTGGGATACCAATCAAGCACAAGTTTGGCCACTTGATATAATCACACATCTCTTTGTTCTTTCTTTCTGAGTTTCCTTTCTAAGTTCTTCACAGATTGGATTAATTCTATGCTTTGGTCTTCAAGCTCTGAGACTCTTTCTTCTGCTGGGTTGATTCTGCTTTCCATGCTTGCTATCTTGTTATTAATTTCCTGGGTGAAGTTTTCATGGCCAAAATCTCTGTTACAAGTTCTTTCAGTGTTGCATCTTGTCTTTCTTGAGTCTTATTCACTCTTTCCATCCATTTCCTAATCCCTGTTTTATTGTGGGGACAGCTGTTGGTGATTTACATTGTTTGGGCTTTGAGGTCTGATTTTTTGGGTGTTGCCTCTTTGATACACTGGGAATTACCTGTGTTCTTCTGTTGATTTTTCCTCATTTGTGACAGATCTCTTTTTTTCTCTCTCTTTAATTCTGTTATTCAGTGGCAATGAGTGGGTTTTCACTTCTGTTATTTACTCAGCCCTCTATTCTTCCCTGATCAGAGCCTCCAAATTTGTTCTGTTTTGAAACAGGCCTGGGTATGGTAGGCTTTGTTGCTTCTTGTAGGTTGAGAGTCGAATGAGGTATAGCATGGGGAGCTAGTATTCAGAAAGTACTTGCAAGTCACAGGGTTCACTGACTAGGGCATGGGCCTCCTGAGACCCACTCCTCATCACCACTCTATATGATGATGCAATGAGTATGTGTGTGTACCTCCTGGATCCAAGATAAAGTAACACTAATGAGGCAAACAGAGACAAGTAGAATGGATAAACATAATAAAAAATAAAATATATCACAGAAAAAAACAAAGCAAAAACAGTAACAAAAACCAAAACAGACAAAAAGAAATAAAAAAGTAACGAACCCAAAACCAACAGAAAAGAAACTACAAAAAAATGAAAACCAAACACACGCACGCACACACACACACACACACACGTGAAAGAGGAAGAAGAAAAAAAAATAAAGCAAGAGGAATGCAAATTTAACCCTCACATACACATTCACACTAAACCAAAACAAAAGAAGAACAAAAAACAAAAGAAGAACAAAAAGGGTGGGGATGCAAATTCAACTCTTACACATTCACACACACACTAAACCACTGTGGTGGTCAGGCAGTCTGTCAATGGCCACCACTCCTGGCAGCCTCTCCCTAGGAAAAGGTTTGTTGATTTTAGAAAATGGCGCTCAGCTTCTGCATCCTAGGAGGTGCTAGGGTCCAAGCAGAGTAGCTGCTGGCACCAGCCACTTCTCCATGAGAGCCCTGGCAACTTGCTCCAAAGTCCCCACTCAGTCAGACACTCACATACCCACTTTCAATCAGACACACATGTAAATTCATTCATATACTCACTCACTCACACAGAGACTCCCACAATCTGACTGGCTCCACCACCATGTATTTTCTCTCTTTTTTTCTTTTTAGTTAGGCATGGTGACTGAAGCAGGAGGCTGGGGTGGGTGGATCGCTTGAGTCCAGGAGTTCAAAGCAAGCCCAAGCAACATAGTAAGACTTGATTTAAAAAATAAAATAAAAACATAAAACTTCTAAGTTTTGTATACTGGTGTTGGTATGTTGACTTACAAAGGTAGCTCATTCTAATATGCATAATGTAGATGTTCAAAGTTGTCACTTTTATGGTTCCATTTTATGTATTTACTAGGTCTCTTATGAGATTGCATTGCTGACATATAAACCTATTACCTAAAGTAATGACAAGATAGCTCCTCAAAGTCATCTTTGTATTTCTCATTAAACAACAGTCTCATTAGACAACAACAAAATTGAATTTTGTTTATTGTCAAAATCAATTTTAGTCTATAAATACATAGGTAGGGTCAGGAATGAAAGACAAAAGAAACAGAAAAACATTAAGAAGAAAAAATGTCAATCTCACAAACTCATTATGTTTTAAAAGCATCAATTTAATTTTGAAACCAACAAAATGGGGAAAAAAACAATAATGGAATAATAAGTTGTCTTATGTACAATAGCAACACATTTTAGGGCCCATATATAGCAATTGATTAGTTATGGAAAGAAATACACTTGGAACACATTAAAAAGTTGGTTTTGCATTTTGTTGCTAAATGATCTACTAGGTCTAAAAGAGCATTTATGTTCCTTTAGTCATTGTGCATATTGTACATAAATGTGAAATCAGAACTCAATTTCTTATAAATAACTAGCTATGAAAGTTTGTATCTCATTTCTGTAGACTTCATTATGTCTATCTCAAAGGAATTTTCCAAAAAAATTTTTAAATGTATTTTTATATATTTGCATGTGCAATTACATATATGTGCGTCTTTATGCACATATATAAGCAATACACACATACACATGCATATATAATTTGAAATTGATACTTCTGAAAAATAATACTCAAGGGTGAGTAGTTTTTACTAGACTTCGTAAAAAGCTGGTGTAAGTTCTGGAATTCCATGTTTTATGTGATATCAAATTATTTTATCACTATTTATTAAACATTACTTTTCCATTGAATTTTTGGCACTTACCCCAAAATCATTCTACTGCATAAATGAGAGTTAATTTATGTATTCTTTATTGTAATTAATTGGTAATTTGTCTCTACTTATGCTAATGATAGGTTCTTTTGCTTTCTGATGTTTACAGTAAATTCTAGAATTATATAGCCCCTCACATATGTGATTTTTTTCTAACATTATGTACCTCTTCTTGGTGCTTTGCATTTTCAGATAATATTTAAATTCAACTCATCAATTTCTGCTTCAAAAGCCTGCCAGTATAATGATCAGAATTGCATGAAACATATCAGTCAATTTGAGAAGACCTTATATTTAATAATATTAGGTCTTCTAATCCATGAACATGGTGTATATTACCATTTATTTCAGTTGTCTTATGTTTTAGCACCATGCAATATAGATATTAGTGGAGAGAGCTTGCACTACTTTTTAAAAATATTCTATGCATTTTTGTTTGTTTTTATGCCAAAATAAATGCATTTAAATTTATTTACAATTATTGGCTATTAGTATGTAGAAAAACAATTGACTCATTTAAATTGCCTCTGTAAACTTACAACTTTCTATATTTACTAATTAGTTCTCTGTTGATTTTGCATATTCCTTAGGATTTTCTGCATTTGAAAAGCATACTGTCTGTGAATAGAGAAAGTTTCACTCATTGCCTTTTGAGCATTATTAAATGTATTTTTCTTTCTTAGGTTATTTAAGTGATTGAAACTTCCCACACAATTTTGAAGGGATGAAGATGAAATGAGTGTGCATATCAATGCTGTGCTCCCAAGTTTAGAAATAAAATGTTCCATATTTTACCATAAAGAATAATGATTGCTGTAAGGTTTTCATAGGTGTCATTTATCAAATTCCTTTTTTCTCCATTTTCTGAAATAATTTTTGAAGATGTATATAATTTCAGTAAAATTGTCAATTTCAAGGAAATCATTCTAAATTTCTAAATCATGTAAGACATTATAACCATGAGGAAAATCATAGCCAGTTATAAGAGGCCTTCTCAACATAAATGAAATCCTGCAACACAGATATAGATATAGATATAGATATGAGGTCTGACAATTAAGATTGCTTAAATAGATGGAAATCAGAATTATGAAGGGAGAGCTTCAAAAACCTAGTGTGGTCCCTTGTTATCTGTGTTCTCCCGAAAATGTTATTTAAACACAATAACCCACAATATCACTATCCTTAAAACTGACCTAGTAAGACCACCTCATTGTTGCCATTCACTAAACAGGAATCAGAATCTGACTCGTTGAAACATGGTACTTTGGGCAATTTGGTTTGTGTTTAATTGCTTTGATAAAGTCAATTATTTTAGTCGTTTTATGCCACCCTTACTTCCCAGATTTCTTGTAACAAGGAGTTAAATTAAAAGCATATTTCAGTGTTGAATAGGTTTCCTGGTGTTAGGAATGCACTCTCTCCTTAGTCCCCAATGATACAATGTGACAAGTCAAATGATCACTTAATAAAATGAAATAAAATTAACTATGTTTGAATACAAAGGTAGGGCAAAAAGGCTAATACTGTTATAAAATGCCTTTGGAATTTGGATTCTGAAAATTGTATTGTAAAAATCTATAATCACAACTTAGCAGACTCAGTAGAAGGTACAAAGCTAGTGAAATTGCTGCCGTTACATAATGCAGGAGTCCAATATAGAAATTACATAGTTAGAGCTACATTTAATACCATTTCAACAGCTAGAATTGGCTGGCCTTGTGAAGAACTCGAGTAATATAAGTTGTGTGTATGACATTATAGGTCTATAGACCTCCTTCCAAATTAAAGAAAGAAGCCAACTGGTTGTTCTTTTCAATCTTCCCACACTGACAAATGAAGACAAGCACAATATTATTCCTGTTTAGTTTTTGTAAATAAAATTTTCCAATATATAGTGAAGAGAATTGTGAGAGAGGCCAACTTCAACTATTTTGCAAAGCGTCTGAAGACATACCTATAATATGCAATGTGCTGCCCGGTAACTATTTATAGGTGGATAGAAGTTGCAGTTCTACAGTAGTTTCTGCTAGTTCTAAAACATCTTAAGTTGTATGTTTAACACCAGCCAGGTCATCTTTATATAAAGATGTATCCATTTAAATTAAATCTAGGAAAAAGTTATTTCTTTAAAGAAATACAGAACACCCCTTAACTGCATTTTTGGTCTGTTTTATTTTCATAAAGATGTGTTGAGCAATTTATAATGCTGCTTCACCTGACATCAGTGAGATTGCCCTGTCCACTCCAAAGGCACTGCCTGAAAATATACTGGCTAACAGAGTTCCCTGTTTTGTTATATCCCAGTTTTGTAAGACTCCCATAGGTTTCTTCTTTACTTCTTCTTCCTGGGGCAGTAACATCTGAGAATTCCCCCTCATCTATCAGCCATCATTTTTCTGTGATTCTGAAATATCCCTCTTTTGGTTTTCCCCTAGCACCTAAGAGGGACGTTGTATCCCCTTTGAAGTTTACTCCCATTGGTCTTCTAATGAATTAATTATATTTTCCAGGGCATCTTTTGTGGCTCAATCCTTCATTCCCACTACCTTTGCTTCTGGTCAATCTTATCTGTTCTTATTACTTCATCTTTGCCTCTTTGCAGCTGTCCTAGGTTGAATAGTGCCCCCCACTCAACTTAATGTTCACCTGAAACCTCAAATGTGACCTTATTTAAATACAGGGTTTTTGTCAAATTAATTAGTTAGTATCTTGAGATGAACTCATGGTCCATAAATTCAATGACTTTTGTTCTACAGAAAAAAGGAGAGGACGCAAAGACATGGGGATGAAGACCATGGAGAAATGACAGAGATTGGACTAATGAGGCTACAAGTCAAGGGACACATGAAGCCTCCAGAAGCTAGAATATGTAAGAAAGGTCTCACCTAGTTCCTCTGAAGGGGGCACAGACCTGTCCACACCATGATCCTGATTATCCAGTTAGTGACAATTTATTACATCAGTCCTAGGAAATTATTGCACAGTTAACCAACTCATCATTCTTTATATCCAACCATGATTTCTCTCTTGAGTTTCGGACTAAAATTTGAATTCAGAGGATTAAAATCACCTCAAATTAACTTTTCTAAAGCAAAAATCTCCACTCTTCCTCAAAGTTTTCTCATCCTTCGGGTCTTTATGTTAGTAATACATTTCCTTAACCCATTCTGGATTTCAAGCTAAAGCATCAACAGACTCTTTTCTCATTCCATGCCCATATTTATTTGGGCACTAAATCCCAAAGATTCTTGTTTCATGGCTTCCCTAATTTAGATCTCCTCTTTTCCTTTACCATTGCAATTGATCAGGACCACATCAATACTTGAAGAATGCTACTCCTTAAAAAATACTGCATATGCATTTCAACTATCCTGCCTGCTGTCAGCACAGCCCTTCCCAGTCCAGTGCCTAGTGCCCAGAAGAAAAGTCCAAACTTCACCTCATGTTACATATACAAAAGCCAACGTGTTCTGTTGCCTAACCTACCTTGGGTTCCCAAATCTTCTTACTTTCATTGAAGTTCATATTGCAGTTCTCCATACATTACAATCTGCTCCCAGGCTCCTAAAAAACCCACTTCTTTCCTGTAGCCTTTTTTTATTACCAGAAAATTCTCTTTTCTCTGGTTTAACTGCAAAATTTTTAAAGTCTCATTTCAAATGTAATCTCTTTTTGGAAAGTTTTTCCGACTCAGTTTCTTTGAGGAGATATCTGATCTTTTTCTACCCTTCTGGACTCAACATTCACTTTCAATTTAGCCCCATCCTCACTTTTCCCATTCAGAGCCAGTGCACTCTGTACAAATATGTAAACTTCTTCAGAAAAAGAATTCAGTCTCATTCATCTGTATTCTCTTGGTGCTTGGCTTAGTGCCCGAGAGTGAACAGATACTAAAAGTTTCTGAATAAAAGAAAGTCACGAGAAAGTCAGAATACATGTCTGAAATTGGGTTTCAATGCAATGAGCTATAATTTAATTGTTTTGACATTGCAGAAGGGAATATTTCATCAAAATCCAAAGAAATAGAAGACCTCAAAACTAAGACTTTTAAAATGCATAGGATAACTTAACAATATAGGAGACTCAGGGCAACTAGAGTTTTATGTAGAGTCAAATCAGAGGGAGGATATTCGAACCTTTTGGGAAGGCTGTGTTGTGTAACACTGGCCAACTTTTGGCTCCACGTGGTTCATATTTTCCTGTGCCCAACCTTTGTATTCTTCTTGTAATTTGAATGTGCATTTGAAGAGAAAGACATTAGAATACCAACCTGTAGGCTATGTATACAATCCAGCTGTTTTTTGCCAATTTGACTGCTAAATGCTAAAACTTCTAATGGGAAAAATACCTCTTGCTGCAGTGTTAAATAAGCAATCATACAAAATATGTCATTAGTGGTGACAATTTCTAGGAGCAGTGGTTATTACTCAACAGTAAAAGATGCTAAGGAGGCCGTGATGGTCTTTGAGAGAATTAATTCTTGTAATTCAATCACCTGCCACACAGCCAGGCCACCACTTCCAGAACTGTGTCAAAACATCCATACTTTCTACTTAAATAAGGACTGAAAAATCCACAAAAAGAAGAGAGCCAGAACTCTATATGCCAAACCACTAAACCTCCTCAAGCTTTTTTTAAAAGTATTAGATATAGGCATATTACTTTCAAGCCAGAAATCTCTGAGGCTGAATGCCAGTTCATTATTTTTATCTTCTATCATCATAAAAAACAGTACCTACTCTTAATATGCTATTTGCAGACAAGCACTCAGTGCCAGAAATAACCCTGATGTGAAATCAGAGCTTATGCATTATTCATGTTATCTGGTTTATATTATTTCTGGCACTCACAGGAAAATAAGTAGCATTGCTCCTCTGAAGAATAATTCAGGACTCTTCAAACTCAAAGGATACCTGAGAGAACAATGCCAAATACTGAAACATAAGCAGAGGTCTTACAGAGTTGGGCAGCTGTCAAAAACAAAAGCAAGAGATTGACTCATTATGCTAAGTTGGTAGATTAAGCAGGAAGGGGATGAATGCTATTTACTCCCTCTTAAAAATATCCAAAAAGACAGAGAAATGTATTATAATGATGTTAAAGAAAGCTGTGATATACCCATCTAACAGCTTTACCTTGACAGTAATCTAGAAAATGCATAAAAACACTATACGTGAGCCAAGACTGCAGCAGAATAAAAATTAAAATGGGCTCTGAAATGGTTTCAAAGATCATGTGAACCAACCATGACTTGAATGACCTTGAAAAATCCCATCAACTGCTTTATCATAAAGAAAACTATGAAAATGGTGATACCTACCAGGCTGATCCATGGTTTAATAGAACACCTAACTCAGTCACAGGCAAATTTTAGGTTATAAATGGCCATACTGCTTCTCCCTGTGTACCAAAGAATATGCAGACTACAATGAAAATGTCCTTAGAGAGTTACATCTTCAGAGGAAGTTGAAATTCAAAAGAAGAATCTGGAATTTTTATTATGAGAGGAGGTTCCCACCATCTGCTGTGTTTGCTCCTTTATAGTTGAATAATTAACTGTAGGAGAAACGGTGATTTCTAAAGTTCCTCATTTTAGAGAAATTTTATAATCTTGTAGAGTTCTACACTGGCAGTCAATTTAGGTTTGAGCTGACATGCATTTGGAACTATTGACCACCTGTTCTCATGAAAGTCCTTTCTCTCATGGTTTCGTAGATTGTGTTCTGCTATGCACCATTTTATCTACTTAATCTCAGGGCTCTTTGATGCGTCCTGCACCATTACTAGATTTCTCCTTCTAACTTCCCCGAAAACAGCTCAACTTTACGATCAATAATGAACTAATAAGTTTCCCCAAAACTGCTCTTCCCACAGTATTCATAAAATAAACAGTTAACATTATTCAACCAATCCTAGTAGGAAGAGACTTCAGTATCAGCCTTGCCCTTTTTGGTTCTCTCTGATTCAGATTCTAACTTCTAATTACTTGTTGAGACTACCCCTTGTTTTCTAGTCCCACATGATGATATTCATTCTGCCCATTCTATTTGTTTAGCTTTAAATATTATCACAATTTGTATTAGCTTTCTAGAGCTACTGTAATAGAGTTCCCCAAACTGGATGGCTTTAGACAACAGAAATTTATCCTCTAGCTCTTCAGGAGTTCAGAAGTTAAAATTCAAGTTGTCAGCAGAGCTGTGTTCTCTCTGAAGGCTTTAAGGGAGAATTTTTCCTTGACTTGTCCAGCTTCTGGTGGCTTCAGGTGTTCCTTGGCTTGTGGTTGCATCACTCCATTGTCTGTCTCCATCATTACTCTGTGTTTTTGTCTTCACATGGCCTTTTCCCTCCTTATATGTGCCAGTCTCTGTGCCTCTTATTTTCTGGATCAAGATTCCACTCTTCTGCAGTATGATCTCGTCTTAACTTGCGTCTTAATTACATCTGCAAAGACGCTATTTTCAAATAGGATCACATTCACAGGTACTAACAGTCAGGAATTCAACATATCTCTTTGCGGGATATAAATAAACCTATAACCAATGGATAGACTGCTATCATTAACTATTTTCTCTCTAAACTCAACCTCATCACTCAACATTTAACATGTTTCCAAGAGTTATCTTTCTTTTTAAAAAAAACCCCTCATGTTTTGAATTATCTTAACCAGTTCCTTCCAAATACTTTTTAAAAATTTTAGAGCTGTGGGGTGCAAGTGTGGATTTACTTGCATAAGTAGGTTCCATGCTGCTAGCTGGCCCTTTCTCCCCTGATAGTGGACCGGGTACCTAGTGTGTTCCTACTTGTCCTCCTCCCTCCCCGCTTCCTCCCTCCCCTAGCAGTGTCTGTGGAGAAAAAAAAGATGCTTAACCAGTTCCTATGGCATATCACCATTCACTCTTGATTTATGTTTCTTTAAAATCAAGTCACAATGTACCTTGTTAGTCTACATCCTAATCACCAGTTTTTCAACTACATCAACTCCTCATGGTTTTCTAAATCAGCATACCCTGTTCCTCTCTCCCACCTCCCATCCTACTCCACATCTATGATTTTTTTAGGATATTCATGATTCAAATAACTTCAATCATCTGTCCTTCTGCCCCACTCCCCCAAAGAGATATATACACCATCTTCCTTCCTCTAGTTGTACTTTCCATGTCTCATTTTAGCATTTGTGTTTTAGAGAGAAGGAAAAATAAATGCTCATTGACCCTGTACCATGTGTCATACATGAATATAGATGTTTTCTGATCAGTTTCTTGTTTAATACATGCAAAGATATTGAAGTGCAGCATTATTCATCTAATTTCAAAGACAAGGGAAGTAAACGTTGGAAAGATGAACATGCTTGAGTTTACATGGTAGAAATTTGGTAGAGGAATCATTTCAACTTGATTCTGATGCTGCTACTTAGTCTACCAACCCAGCTGATACCTACACTTGTAGTTATAATTGTCCCCCCGCACCAAAATAACATCCTATTCATCTTTGTATTCTTAGAGTTGATTAGTGCCTTGAATTTTCATAGATGAAAAATGAGAATGGAATAGAAAGATAATCTCTCTATCTGTTGCATTCTCTGTGAGTGTCTGACAATATTCTTGTTCATATTTAAATAATGGTTTAGTAAATTCATATAGGGTGAAGTTATTTTATTGCAAATATTGCTCCCAGGATAATTATTGAGTCTTTACACTTTGCCATTGAAGACTAATTTCCATGCATAAAATTCTGGACCACTATGTAGACATTTCTATTGTATCTACAAAAATAAGTAATGTCAGGTTTTACTTCTGTTTCGCACTTTAATTTGAGAGTCAGATATACATTTTAAAAAGTCAGAAAATATTGTGAAAAAGGAAGATGATAAATAAGGGAAGTGATGCAAAGTCAACATTTAAATCCAGACACTGATTAATAAGTCTGGCTTGACTTAATCAAGGCATTTCCACTTGGGAGAGCTTTTAATGTTTATTACACACCAATTAAAATGCTTTTCCTCTCAGACAAGTAATGACTTGTGTGCTAATGGCTTTGTCTAGATAAAGTTGATGTGTGAGGAAATTTTGTTGACCTTGTTTTTATTTTAAACTTTGAAACATACTAAATTTTATTTTAATTGGCATTTGAAGAAACTTTTGAAGCAAAACAAATATAAGATATTTCATTGAGCAAGTGAATTACGTAGGCTGATACACTTTTTAAATCATTTTACCAAGTCTCTTCTCATATATTAACTCACTAGGCCCTTCATAATAGCTTAATTATGTATAATTAAGTATTCTAAACTTTATATGTTTAAATATGTATACGTATGTCTATATATGCATTACATAAAACATATTATATTATGTATATATTACATATTAATGTATGTTATAAGTACAATGTGATTTGAGTTAATATATAATGTGCAGTATATGGCATATTAATTATATGTAGGAATAAATGCAATATGTATTTATTAGTAATATGTAATATAAATTATATATTACATATAATATTCATGACAGAGTGTGTTTTTAAGAATAATCATAGGGTAAAAATTTCACTGCATTTCAATGATATAAAATAAAGAGTGCTTCCTTCATTTCTATTTATGAGGCAAACATTATTACCAAATTTTCCCCGTTTATAAAAGTAGTACAACCTAGTAAACTAGTACAACCTCTGTGGAAAACAGTTTGACGATTCCTAAAAGATCTAAAAATCAGCCTTCCACACGACCCCGCAATCTCCCTTCTGGGAATATAACCATAGGAACTCAAATCACTCTATGAAAAAGATACCTGTACACACATGTTTATTGCAGCATTATTCATAGCAGCAAAAACATGGAACCAACTGTGTTGCCCATCAAAAGAGGACTGAATAAAAAAATGTGGTACATATACATGATATACAGCCATAAAGAATGAAAAAATTATGAACTTCACAGCAACTTAGATGGACTTAAAGTCTATAATACTGAGTGATCTATCACAGAAAACATGAGTACCACATGTTCTCACTCATAAGTGGATCTTGAACAATTATCATAATACTATAAGAAAAGGATTGGCAGTAGCTGGGAAACTGTGTGGGGCTGGGGGACTGGCTGGGATGGAGGGGGAGCATACCTCATCAACAAGGGTACCTGAATAATGAACATTTGTATACCTAACCCTGAATAGTACCCCACATCTTTAAAATAAAAATATAATAAAATAATTACTGTGGTAAGAGGATTGCCTGAGCCCAGGGGTTCGGGAACAGTCTGGGCAACTTGGTGAGATCTTGTCTCTACAATATAAATAAAAGATTAGCTGGGCATGGTAGCGCATGCCTATAGTTCCAGCTACTTGGAAGGCTGAGGCAGAAGGATCACTTGAACCCAGCAGGTCGATGCTGCAGTGGTCATGAGCGTGCCACTGCACTCCATCTTGGGCGATGGAGTGAGACTCCAACTCAAAAAATAAAATAAAATTTTTAAAAGTGGTGCTTTATGAGGGTAAGCCTTCATTTTCTTTACTTTGGGGATTGGTGTACAGAAATAGAGAAGGCAAGGAGAGTAAACACATTCTCCCCATGATCTGGCTCTGCAAGATTTTACCTCAGCAGGAGACAATCCAACCCAGTGCTGGAAAGTTCCAACAAACTCTCTATGATTTTATGAGCAGATGGCACCATTTGGAACATATTTCAGAACTTACAGATTTTTGTCCACGATTTTTTTATTTTCATTTTCTGTGTATAATTCACAAGAGCCTTGACAGCTTGCCTTGTTGAAACGCTTTCTTTTTAAACTCTTGCCCTCGCAGCTGGTCTCTACCTGACTGAGCCAATGACCAGTTTAAACAAATAAATAGTCATTGTTTTAATAGTAATCCATGACTTGTTTTTACAAAAGTAATTCAAATGATAATTTTCATGGGAATTTTCAATGCCTGTCGTGAATGTTTATCTCCCTCACTCTGGGGCTACCCCTGTAAGGTCATCAGAAAGGAAAGGGGAACTTGTAATGGCTGGATGCACTGCAGTCACTTGTATACACATTGCTCATTTTATCATCATCATTAATACTGGGAGGCTCTCACATACTGAATAGGACTGGTTGGATGAATCATACTCCATAGTTTGTGGCACATTATTGACAGAGTTATCTGCATAGTCTCCTGTCAATTTAATTTTATGCATTTTTTATCATCTTCACCTTCCATACCCAATGCCATTTGCCGTCTCCTTGCCCACCATCCATACCCAAGCTCACATATTTAATGCATATCATTCCATTGTCTGTGGGATGATATCCATGGATGTCCATGGAGAATCAGGGAAGGTACTCATCATCATTTCATCTGTCCATTTCCTTTAACTAATATTAGTAACAATGCTTTATTCACAAATCTGTGTAACAGTAGACGACATGAAGTATTATTTTATGTTTTACCTAAATTGCATTGTGCTAGGCATTTCACTTTTCTTTTTGCCTTATCTATCCCATGTTACAGTTGTGAAATAACCTTATTGATATATGTAGATCTTGATCCTTCTTTTTGATTGACACACTATATTTGATAGCTTGCATGTACCACATTACATTCATCCATGTCCTGTTGATGAACATTTCAGTTGGCTCCAAATCTTTCCCCTGACTAACATCAGTGACAATGTTAGTAACAATCAGTAGCAATGCTGCTGTGCATCACTTTCCAGTTGTTTCTATGTGAAAGAATTTTGAAGATATTTCCCCACGCATGGAATTTCCTGAGTTACAGGCTAAATGCATACTTAATTTCACTAAAAGCCAAATTATTCTCCAAGAGCTTATATGCTCAGGCTGGGCCCGGTGGCTCACACCTATAATCTCAGCACTTTGGGAGGCTAAGGTGAGAGGACTGCCTGAGCCTGTGGGTTCGAGACCATCCTGGGCAACTTGGTGAGACCTCATCTCTACAATAAATAAAAAAACTAGCTGGGCATGGTAGTGCATACCTATAGTTCCAGCTACTTGGAAGTAGAAGCCTGAGTGCAGCAGGTCGAGGCTGCCGTGGTCATGAGCATGCCACTGCATTCCAGCCTGGGCCACAGAGAGAGACTCCAATTTAAAAAAAAAAAAGAAAAAAGCACTCACCAAAAGGGCCTGAGGCTTTATGCTTCCGGTTTTTCATCAGCATTTGATAGCATGTGCCTTATTTTTTATTTATTTATTTTTTGCTTACTGTTAAGAGAAAAGTGGAATCTTATTTTAAATGTGTTTTAAATGACTACTAACAAAAAGGAGCCTCGCTTTATACATTTACTATGTATAATGTCTTCCACCTTCTGTGAATTGCCTATTCACATCTATTGTCCATTTTTCTGTTAGGTTGCTCATCATTTTCTTGCAGATTTACAGAGATTGCTATGCATTCTAGATGTGTATCCATTAGCAATATACAATATTTTACTAACAATATACTTTGTAAATATTGTTTGTCAATCTGCCACCTGGTGTTCACTAGTTCACTTCTTTAATGTCACCCATTGCTAAACAAATTTACTTTACTTTAATACAACAAAAAGCCAAAAAAATGGTTTTAGACTTTTGTCTTTTAAAAAAAATCACTATTCTTTCCACTTCCAGAAGGCCAGCTTGAGGAGTTCTAAGGACCCATTCCTTAGAAACAGCTATAATTGGTGAAAATTACATAACAACAACAATTTAAAGTCTCTGAAAATTTTCCTAAGGGCCTACACAAATGAAGAAACATTTATTCAAGAATATTTACTTAATCTCAGGAAGAGTAACAAGAGTCTGGCACTTGAGTTGCCACCACTTTTTCCTTCTCTCATCCATATTTCAGTGCAATTCCTGAGGCTTCAATCTGGGTGAGTGGCCAAGAAAACAAGCGCTCTCTCCTTTTAGCTCCCAGCTTCCAAGCAAGTAATATGATATCTCACCAAGAGGGACAGAACACCAGCATTTCTCATGCCCTCTAGCTCCAAGTTGCTCAGGCTAAATTATTGTCAAGTGCAGCCAAAGGATAGGGGCTCCCTTCCACCACCAATCTCACACTTTTAGAGGTGAGATAGAGGTGACCCTAGAGGTGGCAGGGTACAAACAATGGGGTCCTGACCACCCTTGTCCCAGCTTACTTATGGAGTCAAAAGTCCAGACTGTGGAAGGCAGGCTGAGAAGACCAGACCCAGTCCCTGCTTGTTAGGCAGTGATGTCACTCCAAGAGAAGGGTACTTGTTCTCTTCTCCAGCTCCATAGTGTGGGCTCAGAAATTTTGTTCAGAGCAGAGGGAGAGGTGCTCACTTTCTAAAAAGTTCCAAAGCTCTTTCTGAAAAAATTGACTTTATTTGAAATAATGTAGGAAATGTCAAGCCTAAGGTCACTTTCTTTCTTTCTCTCTTCCTTCCTTCTTTTCTCTCTTTCCTCCTGCCTTCCTTCCCTCCTTCTTTCCTTCCTTCCATCCTTCCTTTCTTTCTTTTGTTCAAGTTGTGAGGGACATGTGAGGATTTACTACATAAGTAAATTGTGTGATGACAAGGTTTGGGCTTCTAGCAAGCTCCCATGCCCCCGGTAGTGGATATGGTACTCAGGATGGATATGTGCCCCTAGTCCTCTCTCCCTCTCGCTCTCCTTCCCTCCCTCCTTTAACAGTGCCCAGAGTCTATTGTTTCCACCTTTGTGTCCACATGTCCATTTTAGTGCCCACTTATGGGTGATAACATGCAGTATTCAGTTTTTTTGCTTCTGTGATAGTTCACTTAGAACGATGGTCTCCAGCTTCATCCATGTTGCTGCAAAGAACATGATTATATTCTTCTTTATAACTATGTAGTATTCCATTGGTTTTATGTACCACATTTTTTTTGGCCAATCCACCTTCATAGGTATCTGGATGGGTTCCATGTTTTTGGTAGTATTGTGAATAGTGCTGCAATAGACATATGCATACAGGTATCTTTTTGGTAGAGCAATTTATGTTCCTCAGTGTATATTCCTAGTAGTGGGATTGTTGGGTCGAATAGTAGATCAATTTTTAGTTTTTTGAGAAATCGCCACACTGCTTTCCACAAAGGTTGAACTAGCTTACATTCCCATCAATAGTGTGGAAGCATTCTCTTTTCTCCACAACCTCACCAACACCCGTTGTTTTTTGACTTTTTAATGACAGCCATCCTGACTGGTGTGAGGTGGTATCTCATTATACTTTTTGATTTGCATTTTTCTGATGATTAGGGAAGCTGAACATTTTTTCATGTGTTTGTTGGCTGCTTGTATGTCTTCCTTTGAGAAGTATCTGTTCCTATTCTTTGCCTACTTTCTTTTTTTTTTTTTTTATTTTATTTTATTTTATTATGTTATTGTGGGGTACAGTTAGGGGTTAGGCATACAAAAATATTTCGTTCAGGTACCCTTGTTGATAAGAGGTGTCTCCCCATCCTCAGATAGATTCCCACCACCATTAATCCCATCCCCCTCACCCTCCCCCCACCCCAGTTTCCCACCACAGTCAGACATTTTCTTGTGGTAATACGTTGGATGATCAAGGTCTACTATATGAGTGAGAACATGTGATACTTAGTTTTTTGTTTTTGTGAGAGGTCACTCAGTATTATGGACTCTAGTTCCATCTAGGTTGCTGCGAAATTCATGATT
>CAUYQG010116818.1:0-13262 GCA_963574415.1 Tarsius wallacei
CTGGGCTCAGGCGATCCTCTTGCCTCAGCCTCCCGAGTAGCTGGGATTACAACGGCAGGAGTGCACCACCACACATGGTTAATTATTTATTATTTGTTTTTTGTAGAGGACAAGGTCTTGCCGTGTTGCTGACGCTGGCCTTAAGACTCCGGGGCTCAGGCAGTCCTCCCACCTCGGCCTCCCAAAGCGCTGGGATGACAGGCCCACTGTGCCTGCTCCTCCCTGCCCTTGTATTGATTTTCCCAAGGACCTTGCAAAGTTCAGCACGCTGCGTCCTGCACGAACGGCTCTACATAGTACTTCTTTTCTTTTGTAAAGAGGACAAGTTTCAAATATCAAAAAAAAGGATCAAATTTAATAGTTCACTTGCAGCATTATACTATTATAATGGTTTTCATGGCATACGTTAGTGAACTTTCACTATAATATTTAACCTATTTGCCTTTATTCTTTTTTTCCCAAGTCACCCCATATGGAGGCTGTGTATAATACTAGAATATCTTGGAAGACAGTATATGTCTTGTAAAAAGGTGATAATTACCATTAAAAAGCACTTATTTCTATGCCTGTTACTATAAAAGCTAAAGCTTATAAACTCATTTGAATCTTTGAATGCCTTTGAGACTATAATGAAAGGCATAAACCTTTTCTCAGAAAATGGACACATGCACAAAAAACCAGTTGCTAATAATTTTAAGAGGTTCTCAAACTCTCTGAAATTAATTTACAGGCTCTTTCTGTGGCCCCAGATTAAGGAACTCCACTATAAAAGATATGTACCACCTTTTCTAGTTGTCGTAATTTGAAAAGACAGTTTATTGCCCACTCATGGCAGACATTGTAGAAGTCAGAGAGTTAAGGAATCCAGAAGATAACATTGTTATTAACAAGGTATAATTATATACAGAGGCATTGTCTATAGTGGACGAGAGAAAGAAAAGGCAGGAAGAGAGAGACGCAATAATACAAAAATCCCCAGTGATTAGACTAATACAACCACTCTGTTACCCAGGGAATTAGAGATACAGGTGGATGAAAAAATCTTTAGATCATACAAATTAGTGTTGCTGGACATTCCCACTTTAAACACCATTTGGAGAGGAGTACAAGAGTTGGGTGGGATAGTTTAAAGTGGCAAAAATATTTAATACCTTTTTGGTTCTTGGGGGAAAGAAATCCATAGGTGTCATACCATTTCAGCAGAAGGCTTGGTCTTTGAGAATTACTGATGAGTTTTATAAGCAGAATTTCTCTAGAGGGGTGTTTGATGGTTTAAAATGTTGGTTTAATTTACTTGATTTGGTATGTGTGTTTATGTTGAAGTATATTTAGAATGATCATAGTTAGTTCAGCTTTTCTATTATGCATTTTTTATTCCTGCTTTCCATGTTACTTGGCCTTGTGAAGTTTTACAGGAATATTGATAAGTGTTTTTTTATTTGAGCGTGAGTAGACAAGAGGTGATACACATTCACTATATAGAGGGGGAAAGGGAATGATACTGACATTGATTCCAACTGGGTCGCTTGGAAAAGCGAACGTTTTGACCTGCCAAAGTCAACGCTTACAGGTGAAATAGACGACGAAAGTTCTTTAAGTTGAAATTTGACTCGGCCACTAACAATGTTTACACCGTTTGACAATAGACTTTTATAAAAGCGAACAATACATTTTAGGGAAAAAATACAGATTAAATCGGCGAGGAACTGTTTATTATCTATTAACACAGGAAATAATTCAAGATAGCTTGGGCCATGCTGGGATGAAAATGATACTCCTGACCAGCACACCTGGTGATGAAAGTAGACACAACATTGCTGGAAAGCACTTTGGCAATTTGTGACAATTTGTTCACAGTTTGGACTCATTTCTGGGATTTTATTCTAAAACAGTAATTTAAAGCATAAAAATGTACATTAAATGCTTACTATAGTATTATTCATAATGTTAAAAGTAGAAATACAGTTAATATACAACAACTTAAGTAATTGTGTTCCACCATAGAGGAATATTTAAGGAATCATGAAATTATGGAACATCAAACACATGGTGGGATGCAATGAAAAGGGAGCCGAAGATTGTGACAATAGGTTAAAATACTTTTGGTGGAGGAGAGGAGAGCACACCAGTATGTGTCTTCATGCCATGAGAACAGTGATACCGTGATTACCTGTGCATATGAACAGAGACTCGAAAGGAATAGGAGAAAAGGAAAATGGCTGCTGCTTCAGGGTGGTGTCAGTGTCGATGAAATCTAGATATCTTTAATTGCCATTATTTGTTCAATAATGAAAACTTTTGAGCAGTCTTCTAATCTTATGCTCTTGTGGATTTTTATGTTATGTATTGAATTATTAGAAATTTGATTGTATGGTGGGAGGCCTGATTTTCCCTTAACGGAGAGCTATGTTCTAAAACCATCCATTGAGCAGTCTACTATTTCCCCACCGATGTGAAATGCTGTCTTTGTTACATAATTTCCATGGGCACGTGTTCTGTCTCTTTGCCACTCTTACACTGTGAAATGACCCTGGTTTTGTGGTGTGTTCTGCTGTGTGGGAAGAAGGCAAGCTCTGGCCCTCACCCCCACAGCCCAGACGATATTCTAGTCTCTCTCCAAACTTTTGTCTCTATTCTTGTGTATTTCTTCTTCCAGATGAACTTAAGAATATTCTTGTTGTGTTTCATTTGAAGAAGTTCAGTTTGGGTTTTGACCGGAGTACATTAAATTTGGGGAGATAGTTTTGCCTCGCATGCCTCTTATTGTTTCCAGAAATTTCCAGAAAATAGTCAAGTGCTTTTTATTTGTGACACAGCGAGTTGATAGAAAGGTGATAACACATCACCCTTGCGTTTGTGTAGAAACAGAGTGGATCTGATATTATCAACACATTTATTTAGGAAAGTTTATAGTCTTTAATTGCCTGAAGCAAAGAATACAATTGAATCCCGATGGGAAAGTGAAGGAGGCGACCTAGAGTTATGTAAATTGGATTTTATCTGCGCCGTATATGAAATTAGTGCCCCTTTAAAGAGTGGCAGATTTTCAGTGACCTCAGTGCTAAGGAAGCTCCAAGTCTTACGCCCAAATCTGCCTCCTGTGGCTGATGATATGTGCGTTCTTGTTCCTCAGCAGATTCCTTCAGAAGCCCTTTCTTCTCGAGGCTCTCCTGAGCAACGCCATCTAAATCTGTCTCCTTTGAGCTTGATCTGCATTTGCTGAGTGAAAATGCTTTTGTTCTTTCATCTTCCTATTTTCTTTCCCTGCCTTCCTCTCCTGCCCAAACCTTTCTAATCGGGTAACTGTTGGTTTCTGACCCCTTCTTTCCTTTGCTTTCCTTTGCTCTGTGTCATTCTGATGTTTTTGTGGTTCCCAAATAAGAGACTTCTTTTATTGCTGAATTATTCTTAGTGTTAGGACTTCTGGGCATCTCTCGTTAGTGGGCGTGTCTCAGTTTCTCACAGAACGGTTGGTTATCTTCCTTTACCAATGTGAAGCGCGCGATGGTTCTTGAAAGGGAGGCACGGTGAATTTATAAGACTGTACTGTTTGGGGTCGTATTGCATTGAAAGGGCTGCAGTGAAAACCTTTAACAAGTTGTACTCCCTGCTCACCCAACCATGTAAAATAGTAATATGATCTTTGTTTTGAATAGATAAGAGATGATATATTCCTGTGACCTGTGAAGGTCTTTGATCTTTTTATATAATTTGTTTTTTATTTAAAAGAGTCACAGTCAGGTCGGGTTGGATTCTGTGCAGTTAACAGTCCCTCTAGCAACCAGGAACATGACTAAAGTGAGCTGTGCTTCCTTTTTTAGGAAATGGAATTTCATCTCAGTTTCCTCTCTCAGTCATGTTAGACATTTGTTATTGTTTTCTGCTTTCCAGATCTCCTTCCTGAAGTTTTTTGAAGCTATTGTACAGTCGATTTTTCTTGGCATGTTACTTTCTATTGATTACGTGTGTGTGTGTGTGTGTGTGTGTGTGTGTGTGTGTGCGCGCGCATGCGCGTGCATGCATGCTCACTTGCAGAGAAAGGGCAATTCAGAATTGCAAACCAGTGACTTTTTGGTGCCCCACAATTTGTATTTATATGAACTCATAGTTTCAGATAACTTTATGTGTGTGTGATGGATTGCAAACCACTAGGAAAACATAGCTTTTTATTAAAAAAAAAAAAGAGAGAGAGAGAAAGAGAGAGATTAAATAATCGTGTGGCTATTGGAAAAAAAGGACCCATGCTGATTTTTTTTTTTTTTAATTTTTGAGTCAGGGTCTCATTCTGTTGCCTGGGCTGTGATGCTGTAGCATGTTTGTGGCTCACCACAGCCTCAACCTCCTGAACTCAGACGATCCTTCCAGCTCAGCCTTTCGAATAGCTGGGACTGTAGGCAAACACCACCATGGCTGGCTAATTTTTTGATTTTTTTGTAGAAATGGGGTGTTGCTATATTGCCTAGGCTAGTCTTGAACATAAAACTCCTGGGGTCCAGTGGTCCTCCCTCCTCAGCCTCCCAGTGTGCTGGGATTACAGGCACGAGCCGCTGTGTGTAGCTGATTTTGCTTTTGATCCTGATTGGCCCAACTCTGAGTGTCCTACAGAATGTCAAGGAGACTGCAGACTGTTCACTTTTCTCCCCTGGGGCAGGGTGAGGCTATCTCGAGAGCGGGTTTGTTTTCGTTGGGCAGGCACACAGGCCTGGATGCTTCTCCATACCGGGCCGAGCTCCGGAGGCCCTCTAGAGTGGGCGACCCTTCCTGCCTCCTGGCTACCATTCCCTGCCACTCCCGCAGGCTGGGCGGAATGCACCCACTCCCTGGAGACCCCACTTTGCACGGCCTCTGTGTGTTTCGGGCCGGGAGTATCTGGAATCCTTTGCCGCCTCCAGGTCCTGAGATGACCTGGCTAGCCTGACCTGGCTGCTGCTCTCTTGGGTGCGACACTCTTCTGTGGCCCCTCCGCGGTGACAGCCTGCTGCCCTGCTTCCTTTGACATCTGTCCTCGAGTGAGTGTGCCTCGGTGGCCCGAGGTGGTGGCTCCTTAGCTTGCCACCAGGGCATTTTGCAGGGCTTTGTGTCAATGAGAAGCTCTTAAGTGAAAGCACGAGGCCAGGCCGCATACGAAAGCGCCCTTGGAAACCACTCGGAAAAGATATAAAGCAAATGTGGAGGGGGCAGTCTTCTTTATTTGGCAACGTCTGTGAGTATTTGAAGTTTCTCATAACTGACTGTGGTCTAGTACAGGGTAAGGCCAGAGCTAGGAATCATTACCTTGAACCTTTGTACTAATAGTGGTGTTTTAGGTACAGGATAAAAATGAACACAAGCAATAGTGTTTGGCTGGTAGGAATTCAGAGGAAAAGATAGCTGGGTGTGGCGTGCACCTGTAGTCCCAGCTACTTGGGTGGCCTAAGGTTTTGAGGCTAGCCTGAGCAACGTAGCAAAGACAATGAGATATTACATTTACACATCTAGTACCTTAAACAAAAATAAAAATTTCTTCCCTACGCCCTGAACTTCTTCAACGTTAAAAACAGAACAGGCCAGTTCTGACACCCGTCCCTAAATAGATCAGGAAATATCTTCCCCGATGTCAAAAGTGTTGTTGTTGGAAAGAAGGATTCGTGATATTTGAGCTCAGCCACATGATAGGAATATCACCAGTGACACTGTTTTGGACCTGGGCCCTTTTATTCTGCTTTCTTAGAGCCAGGACAAGGAAGTGTGATAATGCCCCAACCTATTCATTTTTTCAGGGGCAGACAACGATCTACGCAAAGTTTGACAGAAATGTTTATCTTCCTGAAGATGCTGAGTTTTACTTTATTTATGATGGATCTCATCAGCGACACATTGTGATTGCAGAGCGCACGGAGGATAACATTCTTCAAGCCAGCATTCCAGGTGAGTGTTTTCTTGGCTGTGGAGCTGGGAAGTCTGTCTGCGGGCATCTTTCCTCCAGGGATACAGGCAAGGAAGGAAGCTAGGAAGAAAGCAAACACGGGTGTGTGTATATGTGTGTGTCTGCATTTGCATGTATGTACATCAGGAAGAACACTCAGACTGTGTTATCTTCCATCTGAGGTTCTTGGTGCTGTGTCTGTAGCTCCATTAGGAGCCTTGGCTTAGTCCCTGCAGACCCATCCTGCTGGCTGCACCCAGCTCTTTAGGGTTGGGTGTGCTTTGGACAGTCAAATGGAGGAAACCTGTAATCTCAGGCCCGTCGCCAAGGCTGGCCCAGGCAGGACTGACATTGACAATGTCTGTCTTCATTCTCTCTTCCTCATTCCTGTGGTCAGCCTGGCAACCCCGTAGCTGCCTCTCCTCTGCTTGCTCCCTTTGGTTGCTGGGGTTCTTCCCTTGATACTTTGTCCATCCAGAATCTTCCTGGTGGAATTTCAGGCTCCAGAATGCTCTCTCTCCACCACCAAAATGTCTGCATTTTGAAGCTTGTAATTCTCCAAGTTGTCTTCTTCAAATACCAGCATGATAGATACCAAATGATGCTGTGAGCTAATAGCCCTTTTCAGATGCGGGTGTTTTGTATTTTTATTGGTGGTATAGATTGTACATTTAAGAGACTTCAACATTTAACCTAAAGGTGTGTTTAGAATGTCATTACCTGAAGAACAGGATTTTTTTGTTTTTGAGTTGGAGTCTCACTCTGCCCAGGCTGGAGGGCAGTGGCGTGCTCCCGGCCACCACAGCCTTGACCTGCTGGACTCAGGCGATCCTTCTGCCTCAGCCTTCCAAGTAGCTGGAACTACAGGCGTGCACCACCACTCTCAGCTAATTTTTTAATTTATCGTGGAGATGAGGTCTCGCCAAGTTGCCCAGGCTGGTCTCAAACCAGTAGACTCAGGCAATCCTCTCAACTTAGCTTCCCAAAGTGCTGGGATTATAGGTGTGAGCCACTGCGCCCCGCCGAGGATGTTTTTTTTTTTGTTGTTTGTTCTTGTTTGTTGATTGGTTGCTTTTCTTTTCTTTTTTTTTTTTTTTGAGTTGGAGTCTCACTCTGTCGCCCAGCCTGGAGTGCAATGGCTGCTCCCGGCCACCGCAGCCTCAACCTGCTGGGCTCCGGCGATCCTTCCGCCTCAGCTTTCCCAGTAGCCGGAATTACAGGCGCGCGCTACCACGCCCGGCTGATTTTTGATTTATTGTAGAGATGAGGTCTCGCTAGGTTGCTCAGGCGGGTCTCGAACCCGCGGGCTCAGGCAATCCACTCACCTCAGCCTCCCAAAGCGTGGAATTACAGGCTGAGCCACCGAGCCCGGCTGATTGGTTGCTTTTCTTAACTGTGGCCCTCTTAAATTGTATCACATAGGGAACTTGCAATTTTTGAATTGTAGAAAAGTACAGATACCTTTCAGCCCTACCTGGGTCTTGGTTACTGAATTAATCTGTTGTCTAATTTTTGAGAACGTGGGCAATTTTAAGCACTTCTCTCTTTGACCCAGTTACCCTCATCCTTAGAAGAAAAACCAACAAGCTAGCCCAATTCATGGCACACAGTTACTTTGGCTGTTGGTCTCTTTTCTCTCTGCCCTTTACATTTATTTATATCTTTCCTGCATTTAGTTTTCCTCACCTTTCTTGGTTTTCTTTTTCAGTAAGCCTCTTATTAAAAAAAAAAAAAAAGATACAAGTGATACAAGTGATAACTAAAGTGCCCCTCCTCGTTTCGCAACTTTTTGTTTCGGCTTCATTTGCATCGAGTGGCAAACCTTCTTCTCCCTCCTTCTGTGTTAAGGCAAATCTTTCTGATTGCATTGTGGCCTATGTAAAGGTGAGGTTCTTTTCCTTCTTTTTAACAGAGTTCCTGGAGACACAGACAGCCTCTATTTCTGAACCTTGTTAAATTTTCTGGGTTACAGCTTTACCAGAGCAACCTTTCAGAAATTTGTAAAACAGATAAACTTAATATATATTGGGTATGTTTAGTCTGGTGCGAGGTGAGTGCATCCATCTGGTGCCTGAACCATTGAATGACTTTTCAAAGATTCCATGTAAAAATGGCAGTAATTCTCTTTCAGTAAACTTGGGATGCTCTTGTTCCTTGAAGCCTAGCAGCACGGCCTTGGGGAAAGGGTATGGAGAATAAGGCAGAGGAGGGATGAATTGCACCCTTTAGTCATGTGCTTGCGGGGAAGAGGGCTGGAGGGCCTGGTGGTAGTTGACTAACTCTTCTCTGTCCAGCCATGATTATAATAATTATAGTGATTTGGTGCCATTAATTCCTGAAAATCCTGCCAAGGGCAGCTTAAAAATATGCTGGGCAGGAGTTCACCAACCTTGGCAAGATGAGAGGGTGGAGCAAAGAAGAGGAGTGTAGGAAGGGACAGATAGACAGCAGGATTAGATGACCACGCTCAGGAGAGGTTTTGAGAATACCTACAAAACAGAGAAGCCATTATTGGAAGCAGGGGAGATATCTCACACACACACACACACACACACACACACACACACACACATTTTCTTTTCTGTTAAGCAGTCTTCACCTGTGTTAGCTCACATTCAGAGGAGCTCTATGGAACTAGAGTGATCTTGGGTAATTGTGTGGGGCTATCTCGTAAACCTTTTGCTTGAATAAATATGTAAAAATATATTACTCAGGAGGAAATGGCAGGGCAGAAAAGAGCAAAGGCCATGAAGACAACAAATGTGAATTCAGGGGCGGGGGCAGAAGCAAAAGGTGAAGGAAGGTATGCCAAACAGTGTTTGGTAACGATCAAAGTGCCCTGCTTTCAGAAAGGCTAATTTTAAAGTCGGGAGTCATTGAAAGGAGCCAGGATTCCTGGCCCACAGACTTGGCGGCCTATGGAGGTAGCAGCGGCCACCCTTTTTGCCTTGTGCCCCTGAGCACGTTGTGTGTTTGAGCCGCGTGGCAGAGCTAACACGTGGAGCATCTCCTGAGTACTTGGTGTGAACGATTCACTGTCTTGTCGTCCAGGCCACGGGCTTCAGGAGACTGTGACGGTGTCTGTGTGCCTCTGCTCGGAAGGTTACTCCCCAGTGACCATGGGCTCCAGCCCAGTGACCTACGTGGACAACATGGCTTGCAGGCTGGCCCGCTTGCTGGTGACGCAGGCCGATCGTCTCACAGCCTGCAGCCATCAGACCCTGCTGACTCCGTTTGCCCTGCCGGTGGGAGCGCTGCCGGCCCTGGATGATGAGCTCGTGCTGGCTCTGACCCATGTGGAGTTGCCTCTGGGGTGGACTGTCTCGGGAAGTTCTTCACTCGAAGGTAGGTCTTCACCAGAAAGTTCAGATGTCTCCTCTCTGTAGACCTTACACTGTATTGTCTGTTTCCCTGGGTAGATTTTCCTGCCTACTTTTTACCTGAACCTTGCTGTGACCCGGTTGTGTTCCCTGAGGTCCTGAGCCACTCATCTCTGAGCTGATTGATGTGACTGTCCCGGGAGGTGTGGGTAGATAGAAGAGCTTTGCCTCAAGGGAGAAGGACCGTTTCCCCATGGTAGGCTCTTGAACCAGCTGCTCTGGCCTGTGGCTCCACTTCCTGTGTCAGTTTTACTTGCTGTGAGAAGGAGACGTTGGTAGGGTCACTGGATTAGGAGCATCATGCTGTCAGCTCTGTGAAACACTTAGAAGAAGTGTGACCACGAAGGAAATGTAACCAATGCACTGACATCTTTAAAAATGTCAAGGCTGGGCGTGGTGGCTCAGGCCTATAATCCCAACACTTTGGGAGGCCAAGATGAGAGAATTGCCTGAGCCCGTGAGTTCCAGCCTGGCAACATGATGAGATCTTGTCTCTATAATCAATCAAGAAATAAAGGTTAGCCAGGCATGGTGGCATGTGCCTGTTGTGCCAACTTTTTTTGGAAGGCTGAGGTGGAAGGATCATCTGAGCCCAGCAGGTCAAAGCTATGGTAACCTGGGCCGACTCAAAAAAAAAGGCAGTGTCACCGAGAGCATTTGTATTCTATTTGTACTGACTTTTGAAGTTACTAAAGACCAATAGACTCTTAATACCAACTGTTTGGAATTTGTATGTGCACAAAGCTACAAATGTTGTAGATAGGCACACACTAGACTTGAGGCTAAACAGACCGATAGATACTTCTTACGGTGATTACAAATTATGTAGTTTTATTGGAAATACAGAGATGTTGCTCTGTAACTTATTGAATACAGCATACATGATTGCTGTTTTTCTGTATCCTTCCTATGACCTTAGCTTTGTGGTTGGATGATGCTATTTTTAGGAGTTCCTGCTTCCTGATAAATTCTAGTTACAATTTATAGGTTGACTTGAATTTGATCATGGGTAAGATTAAATGCGCTACCATAGGCTAAGGGGTATGGTTTTTGTAAACAGGATGATAAGGCCATATGTCACAGTCAGAGAGGGTCTCCACTTCTTCCTTTAATCAGGGTGACACCAAAACTCTCCTGGGCCCTTAAAGACGTTTCTTGCTTTGAAGACCCTGAGTGGGAGAAGCTACAAGTCTAGTCCAGCCCTGAACCATGTCTGAATCCTGTGTGCTGGCTGATGCGTACAAACGAGGGGCTCCCTGAGATTGTGGGTTGTTTGTTCTCACCATTTCCCCAAGGATCCATCCAAGGGATATTAGACACGAGGGGAGATTACAGCAATGACACTTGAAAAATCTCAGGCTACACACATCAGTCATTCAATAAATACCTCTTTTTAAAAAGATTTTCAGAGGCAGGGTCTTACTCTGTCATCCAGGCTGGAGTGCAGTGGCACCATCATAGCTCACCATAGCCTTCAAGTCTGAGGCTCAAGCGGTCCTCTTGCCTGACCCTCTCAAGTAGCTGGGATTACAGGTATGAGCCACTGTGCTCGGCACAAACATTTCCTGAGTACCTGCTGTGTGCTGAGTCCTTTGCTTACATATGGGGGAGTTTCACTGGTAGTACGTGAAGGTCTCAGCATATATCCTTTCTACTGAACATATATGTATGCTATGTGATATATATGGTGTGTATTAATATAGCACATATAAATATATATATCTATATGATATCTATCAATATATGTATATTATATGTATCATGGTTTCTGGCTAAGGAATTTTGTTTTCTTTTTTTTTTTTTTTTTGAGTTGGGGTCTCAATATGTAACCCAGACCAGAGTGCAGTGGCTGCTCCTGACCACCGCAGCCTCGACCTGCTGGGCTCCTGTGATCCTTCCGCCTCAGCTTTCCAAGTAGCTGGAACTACAGGTGCACGCTACCGCGCCCGGCTAATTTTTGATTTATTGTAGAGATGAGGTCTCGCCAAGTTGCCCAGGCGGGTCTCGAACCCGCGGACTCAGCCAAACCCCTCACCTCAGCCTCCCAAAGCGCAGGATTACAGGCTGAGCCACCGAGCCCGGCTACACGATTTCACTTATAAGAGTATATTTCTTACACAACACACTGAAACTATAAAGAGGTTTATGAGAAAATGACTGTTATTCAATCCTTTTCTGTTATCAAACTATATTTTAATTTCCCTAAATCTGTAATCAAAACAATTTATATTAGTCTATAAAAATTCTAAAAATTATTTATCATTTTAAACTAAGGTATTATTAAATAATTCACCTGATATAATTTTTCTAAACTGCACATTCATATACATGTTTTTCAACAATCATTATTCAAAACACTGAACTCAATCCTCACAAACTCACTGCAACAAATATAAGACTTTTAAAGATTTAGAGTAACAACCAGATGCTATAAGCATCTCCAAAAATCCTTCATTTATGAAAAATCTATAGCCTCGTGCTTTCAATCCAAAATATCAGAATATTATTTGCTACATACATTTTAGAGAATGGTCAAGTCAGATACTAGAAAAGGTTAAGATTCTTACAATTCTTTGCTCTCTCTTTTTCCACCTGATAAATGTTTGTATTCTAGCCTTCAGTAATATTTCAAATAAATAGAGGTTTAAATTTAAAATGAAGACATCCCTCCACAACGCAACTACGTTTAATTCGCCTTTGTAACAACAGCAACTTGAACATATAGTAACACTTAAAAAATTGTTTATTAAATGGATAAATGACTGAACCAAAAATGAATGAATAAATAAACAATGTGGCTATGTAACAACATGTTAAGAAGATTTATATTATTAATTATTATGATTTTGGGGGTCAGAGTCTCACTCTGTCACCCAGGCTGGAGTTGTAGTGGCACACTCATGGCCACCACAGCCTTGACCTGCTGGGCTCATGAGAACCTTCCACCTCAGTCTTCCAAGTAGCTGGAACTACAGGCATGCGGCACCACGCCTGGCTAATTTTTTGGTTTATTGTAGAGACAAGAACTTGTCAAGTTGCCAGGCTGGTTTCAAACCTGTGGGCTCAGGCAATCCTATTGCCTCCGCCTCCCAAAGTGCTGGGATTACAGGCGTGAGCCACCATGCCTGGTCATTCTATTAATTATTTTAAAAGTAGTAAATACTACTCTAAAGATTCCTTAACTTCATTTTTGCAAGTATGAATTTATAAAATTCATATGTGTATTTTCAAAACACTTCAAGTATATTAGCAATTGTAAAATAGACACTTCCAAATTTGCACATCAATATTTTTAAAAAGCAAAACGGAGAGAGAAAAAAAAAGAGGGTATCGTTGTGATCCATAATGAAAAAAAGTTATTATACTTATGTTGAGGGTCAATAATTCATTTAGCCATTAAAAGTCAGTCAGGAATAATCATCTCTGGCGAATTTCCATGAAATAGAAAACCAAAGAAGCTATTACTATGAACAAATGCGTATTAAGTGCCTACTCTGTATTTGGCACTGTACTAAACACTAAAATCTAATTTCCCCCGAGGAAAAGGAATTTAGAACTTCAACTCTAAATTTTAAAATATGTAATGCATACTGTCCTTGGAGACACAGTATCAAGGGGTATGCCTGCAAAGCACACATATTGTATAATAACTAAGTATGTAACAAAACATCAAAAGTGATTATTAAAGATAAAATTTTGCAAGAATAGAGAATAAAAAGACTCACAGATAAAAATGGTTTGGGCCAAAAAAACAAACAAACAAAAAAAACAAACCTAATATAGTAACCTTGCTAAGAAGCAGTATTATTAAAAATGCCACATATGTAAATTCCATGAATGCAAGAACCTTCCTTGTCTGTTTTGTTTAACTTCTAGCACTCAGCAAACTGACACACAGCAGGCCTACAGTAAATATTTGTTGAATAGCAATAGATAAATAAGAAACAGATAAATGTTTTCTTTTTTTTTTTTTTTTT
>CAUYQG010116823.1:0-13034 GCA_963574415.1 Tarsius wallacei
CTACTCGGAAGGCTGAGGCAGAAGGATCACCCGAGCCCAGGAGGTCGAGGCTGTGGTGGCCAGGAGCGGTCACTGCACTCCAGCCTGGCCGACAGAGTGAGACGGCAATGCAAAAAAATTAAAATAAATAAATAAATAAAACACACCTAGGCCAGGTGTGGTGGCTCAAGCCTGTAATCCCAGCATTTTAGTAGGCCAAAGTGAGAGGATTGCCTGAGTCCACAGGTTCTAGACCAGCCTGGACAACATGGAGAGACCTCGTCTCTACAATAAACCAAAAAATCAGCTGGGCATGGTGGCGCATGCCTGTAGTTCCAGCTACTTGGAAGACTGAGGTGGAAGGCTCTTATGAGCCCAACAGGCAGAGGCTGCGGTGGCTGTGAGTGTGTGCCATTACATTCCAGCCTGGGTGACAGAGTGAGAGTCCAACTCAAAAAAAAAAACTGGACTAGAATGGAGTTACAAAACTTTCTTTCTTTTTTTCTTTTAAAGAAATGGGGTACAATTCAGGGTTAGGAAGACAAATGTTCATTATGCAGGTAACCTTGTTGATGAGGTGTGCCCCTCCCTCTGCTGGCAGTTTCCCTCAACTGCCAATCTCGCCCCCTCCCCTGGCAGTTTTCAACTACTGCCAATCCCTTTCTTACAGTATTTTGATAATTGTTCAAGGTCTGCTTATGAGTGAGAACATATGGTACTCTGTTCTTTGTCTCTGTGATAGATCACTGAGTATGATCGACTCTAAATCCATCCAAGTTGCTACGAAGTCCATATGTTTGTCCTTCTTTATGGCTGCATAATATACCATTGTGTATATGTACCACATTATTTTTATCCAGTACAGCTTCGATGGGCAACACGGTTGGTTCCATGTTTTTGCTGTTGTGAATAGAGCTGCAACAAATATACGTTTGAAAGTATCTTTTTCGTAGAATGATTTTAGTTCCTCTGGGTATATTACCAGTAGGGGAATTGCTGGGTCCTATGGAAAGTCAATTTCTAGTTCTTTCAGATACCACCACACTGTCTTCCATCTAGGTTGCACTAGTTTGCATTCCCACCAGCAGTGTAGAAGCGTTCCTTTTTCTCTGCATCCTTGCCAGCATCTGTTGTTGTTTTGTTTTGTTAATGGTGGCCATTCTTACTGGGGTTAGGTGGTATCTCAATATAGTTTTGATTTGCATTTCTCTGATGATGAGTAAGGCTGAGTAAGACTTTTTCGTGTGTCTGTTGGCTGCCCGTATATCTTCTTTTGAGAACTGTCCATTCATGTCTTTTGCCCACTTTTTGATGGGGCTGTTTGTTGGGGAGAGGAGAACCTATTCAGTAAATGGTGCTGGGAAAACTGGTTGATCATATGCAGAAGATTGAAACAGAACCCCTACCTATCACCATACACAAAAATTAACTCTAAATGGATCAAAGACCTAAACGTAAAACCTCAAACTACAAAAATCTTAGAAAATGCAGGAGACACCCTTATGAAAATTGGGACTAGCAAACAATTCCTGATCAAAACCTTAAGTGCCCATACCATAAGAGATAAGATAGACAAGTGGGACCACATCAAACTGACAAGCTTCTGCAAAGCACAAGAAACCATCAAGAGGGCAGGGAGACAGCCCACAGAATGGGAAAAGATATTTGCCAACTGTATATCTAGCAAAGGTCTGACATCTAGGATCTAAAAGGAACTCAAATGTGCTGAAAGGAACCACGAAACTTTAAATCCCTGACAAACTGCAGATATAGAGCCAGACACTCTGTTCCCCCAATACATGGGATGGGAACCTCTCACCATTTAAGTTTTATATATTAAACTAATGAGTCACTCCCTGGATTCAGAAGACCCAGAAACTGCGTGTGTCCCTTATCCTTGTGTTCCGTGTGTCACATGAGCAAGATGGAGTCGATGGTTTCCAAGGTTCTTCACACACTTCAAGGGTTCTTCACACTCTTCAATCTGGTGACAGGGCAACACTTTATACTTGTGTGGTCACTCTGTTTACACTCATGTTTGTGAGCTTTCTGAGAGTGCGGGCTCTTCCTATGTCATCTTCCGATGGCTGAGAGTGTTTGACACGTGGCAGATATTCACCGAGTGTTCAGGAAACATTAATGAAAAGAATCCTCCTCGTAAGTTACTTCACCATGAAGAAAGTGAATCTAGGTATACTGTTTCGAGTGACAGATTTCATCAGAGAAATAAAATGTCTTCAATAAATGACCTTTACAGAGATTTTGGGAAGTACCCGTGTCATTCCCTCCTCGTCTTGATAGTTATCAACTAAAGGGGTCAAACATGCTAGCATAGAGGTATGCAGTCCAATGCAGCCACACCCTGGAGCTTGGGATAAGTCTTTATTACTTTTTATTGGGAGGGTTGGTAGAAAGAGTCATCACTAAATGGCATAATGAAGGTAGAGAAGGTATTCCAAGGTACAGTAAGCATTTGGTAAATGTCAGCTATTGTTTGCTATTTTTATAATATTTTAGTCTGGAGGTCCTTAAGTGATGTAGTTCATCGCATATGTCATTCTTTACAGGCGGCTTGGTGGGTCTCTCTATGACAGTAGTCTCTAATGATAAACCCAGGAATCTCTAGGCAGTAGCAGAGTTAATGCCCCACCCCTAATCTGTGGGACTCCTGAGGTGATCTCATGAATGGGAGCATGAAAATCTCAGGAATTTGATACTGATGGCTAGCTGGAAGAGTAAGCATATCTTCTTTTCGGGGCTATGTATTCTTTCTGTGTTGATGGTTATTCTGGGAAATATTGATATTTGTTTAAGGGCTTTGTTATTTGTTTTAGGTCAAGAAGGGCTCAGACCTAAAATTTTGGTCTCTACTTTACCATTCCAGACATTCATGAGAGTGCTCTCACAAGTGCTTTGTATTTATTTCAGGGTAGAATTGTTTGCTTTCACAATATATGTAGGTCACTTGTGTAGCAGACACAATGTAAACATTTTCCATGTTTCATGTTTTTATTTCTAGTTTCAACAATTCCAAATAGCCATTCATTCTTGGCTAATATTTTCTCTCTCTGTGTGTGTGTGTGTGTGTGTGTGTGTGTGTGTGTGTGTGTGTGTGTCTGTCTCTGTCTCTGTCTCTGTCTCTCTCTCTCTGTCTGTCTCTCTCTCTCTCTCTCTCTCTCTCCCTGTTTTGTTCTGCCTCCAAGTCTATTCATTGCCATTTGAATGGATTGAAATGTCTCGGATCTGTGATGAGCTGAGAGGACTTCTATAGTTTAGAAGTGCTGAAACTTGTGGATTTGCTGTCTCCAAGAGAGTCGAGATGGTCCCAGCCCTTTCTGTTACCACTGACGCTGAGACCAAATATTATCACACAATAGTCTGGCAAGGCCCGATGTGGAAGGTAGTAATGTGGACTCTCAAGACACTGTCTGGATTTGAATCCAGGCTCTAAAACTCCCTAGCTGTGTCGTCTTCCGAAACTTAGGCGCAGACTGGTGATGTAACTTGCTCATGTGTAAACCCGGAAGCTAATTGTGAGGCTTATGTGAGCTACTGTGCGTAAAGTGCCCAACGATGCCTGGAGTATAGTAACGCCGCACAAATGTTGGTTTTATCGTTTTACCACTTTCTTTTCCTGAAGAAAAACCCGGTGCCCGGAGGTGGCAGTCTTACCCAGCACGACCACGGCTAAATGAGCAAGACAGGACTCAGATCCACCTCTTTTGGTTCCAAACCGAGGGTCTCCATTTTTGCTTTGGTTGCAAAGCCACAACTGCTTCACTGTCTCTGGCCGCGGGAGGCTCCACAGGACACATGGGTCCAGCCGGCGTTGTCCAGGAAGAGCAAAAGCATAGGAAATCGTGTAGCAAGACCTAGGTTGAGTTCAGTCCTCTCTGAGTCTGTCTCCTCCACTGTAAAATGGGACTGCAAAAGCTGTAGTCAGCTCAGGCTGCCATAACAAATTATCAAAGACCAGGTGGCTTAAACCACAGAAATGTATTTCCTCATATTCTGGAGGCTGTCAGCCTGAGATCAATGTGTCAGTCAGCAGGGCTGGTTTCTTCTGATTCCTTTTTCTTTCTTTCTTTCTTTTTTTTTTTGAGTTTCTCTCTGTTGACCAGGCTCACAGCCATCATAGCCTTGATCTCCTGGACTCAGGGGATCCTTCCATCTCAGCCTTCCACGTAGCTGGAACTACAGGCACACACCACCATGCCCGACCTACCTTTTGATTTATTGTAGAAACGAGGTCTCACCGAGTTTCCCAGACTGGTCTCACACCCGTGGACTCAGGCAGTCCTCTCGCCTCGACCTCCCAAAGTGCTGGGATTAAACGCTTGAGCCACCGCACCCAGAGAGACAAGTTATTTTAAAACTGAGGAAAACAATCATCCTCGGAGATGGTCCCTCTCCCACAGCTCTGAGTTTTGCTACCTGCCCTAGTCTCTTCAAATCACAGGAGGATAGATGCTTCCAGTCATTTCTAGTCCCCAGGTTCTTTATCCTTCCTCGATGGCCAGGTATTCAAGCCTCATTTCCTGATATTAAGTAGGTGCAGTCATCAAGGTCTTGGAAGACACCATGCGAGAAGTGAAAAGCAAAAAGGATTTTGTGAAACGCTCATTTGAAAGGCTAGAGGCACATTGCAGGAACACACAAGGGAGGAAAAAGCATCTGGAGACTGAAAATGGCTGAAAACGTTTACCCTTCTGAGGTTTGAAAGGATAAGGGCAGGGAGCAATGAACAGAACTCAGCAAAAAACAGAGCTGAGGGAGAGGGGCCACCTGACAATAACAATGACCGTGGAGAGAGAAATGCAAACACCACCCTACACCATCAGCAAAAACATTCCTCTCTCTTCACTCCCACTCACCAACATCTGGCCAGTAGGAGTTACCCGTAAAATCCACTGGAAGTTAGGAAGTGAGGAAAGTGAGGGACGCAGTTAAAGAGATCAGCTTCCTAAGGTCCGAAATCCCATGGCAAAGGGAGAGTGTGGACTTGAAGAAGCAAACTGAAGTTTCCCAAACATGAGATTATCCTATATAAATAGGGAATACATATATAAAATGTTTGGGAAATTTACATATAAATATGTATATTTATATAACTATAAATATATACATAAATATATATAATATATATAATATACACCATCTTTCAAGATAAATATATATATATAAATTATATAGACACCATCTGTCAAGTTGAAAAGTACATGTGAAGGACAGACAAATCCAAGAACGCCAAGTGGAAGAACACCTTGAATGGTAGAGCATGGTTGAGTGCATCATAAGAAAAGTGAGAGAGAAAAAAATTAAGGAAAACGATACCATGAACACAGAAAGGATCCATGTGAAGAAGATGGGGGATAAAATGGGGAAGAGGTTTAACATCATGCGTCACAACCTAAGCTTGTTTGGGTCCGTCAAAAGGCCTCTCAATATGTGGCTCCCATGATTGAAACTAGAATCGAGTGACAATGTGAGAAAAGTGTCATCATGCTTCTTCATTGTACCATCTTCATCTCCATGGGAAACGTTTGAGGTCTTAAATCGTGATGTGACCCTGGGAACCGAGACATAGGAGGTAAATCTGAGCGAGACAGTGAGAAGAAAAAGGACAGAATTTGAAAACCATAGCGAAGAATATGAAACATACAAAACATGAGTTATAAATGGGTTTCATTTTTGCTGCTCTCTGAGATAAGCGTTTGTGTAACTTATTTAGGAGGTTAAGCTGTTTATCTCATGAAACCAGAAGGGAAGGTCATCTTGCTGTTATTATAGTTCATAGCTGCTGTCCAGAGGATAATAGAGTCTGTTTGCAATAGTCTGACATTAGGGCAATTTATGTTGTTTGTAGAGCTTGTAGAAATCATGGCTTTCTCTTTCTTCAGTTAAAAAGAGTTTAGACTTTTGGCTTGAAATTCTGAATACAAATTTGTATTGGTTTTTGAGTATACATAATTAGTTTAAGAACAACATGCAGCATTAACATGCAAAGTCAGCTGAGTTAAATGCGATTCTAAAGTAAAAATATATTGTGACCTGTTTTGAACACTTATTTTTTGTGTGTTAAATAACTGATCTAGCCTTTCATTCAACATATATTTTTTGTTTAGTCTAATTGTTAATGAATAATAATTTACATGCGGTAAAGTGCACAAATCTTAATTGCATAACTCTATGACTTTTTTAACATATACATCCATGTAACTACCACCCCAATTTAAAAATTAGAGAACATTTTCACTCCCTTGTGCACCTTCTCAATCAAGAAGCCTAATAGATCAGCTGTGTCTGCTCTAGTCCTTCATACCAAAGGCATCACATGCTATTACTCTTCTGGCTTATTTCATTCGACATGCTTTGATATTCTTTCATGTTGCAGCATAGGAAGGGAAGCATGGAAGCTGGACAGATCGGCTGAGTCAGGAGGGATGCCCCATTGTGGGGAAAAGGTGAGAGAGAAGTCTCCAGCAATCCATATTCCCTCTACAGATACCTGGAGTCATAGCTACAGGAAACACCCTCAGTCCTCATGGACATAAGCCTAGCTGAGGGCTCGGCCTGGAGTCCACACGACAGTATTGTCCCAGAGAGGGGATTTTCACTGGGTCCCACTTTGAGACCCAAGCTACTGTAGCACAGTGCCATTTTGAGAGCAGAGCCAACATCAGAATACACCCTGCCTGAGGTCCCACAGCCTCTGCACCACAACCCTGAAGCCCCACCAGCATCCCCCACATCCACCCAGAAGGCTACAACATGCACTGCCACCTGGACCCAGTGGTGTGACCACAACACCAGCACTTAAACTGGTGATGCACCCTGTACATCCTGCACCCTAGAAAGTAGGCAGTCCAGTACCTTAGGAATACTGGCCTCAATGACTTGGGAGACCAAAGCATATGCTCTCCAGGACCCGAAAAACACCTGCCCGGGCCACTGCCACCAACAGTGACTCTGCTTACCTCCAGAGCCAGGACCACTATGGACCCTTCCACACCAACCCAGAGGTGAGCCTGGTGACTGTCCCACCACAGACACTACTAGTACCAGCATTCCCTGCCCAGAGGCCTGCGGACTGGCTTGATGGGCCTATCACTGACACCACTGGCATCCACAGGGCCCACCTGGGTGCCTGATGACTGACTGACCCATCAATGCCACTACTGACATCTGTATGCCCTACTCAGGGCCTGATGCCACCATCAGCGCCCTCATACCTCACCTGGGGCCCAAAAACTTGCCCACTTAGGGCACATTTCTGTCTTTGCTGATGCCTGCACACCCCACCTAGGGGTCCACTCCCCCAGCATACTATCTCCAGAAAAGTCCCACCATGGCCTCCTCAAAAAACAACAGCCTAAGCCCCAAGGAACTAACGGATACCACTGACATTGATTATAGCCAAACAATCATATGAAGACCACACTGCAGTACCTGCCCAGAACCAAAGCCAAAGTACCCTACCCAACCAACATATCTATTGGAAAAATTTTTTTGCCCAGGAGAGCTACTCCATAAAGTTGGAAGTGACAATCACACAAGGTACACAGATACCAATAGAAGGATGCAAGAACCATGAAAAAGCAAGGAAACATGATATCGCCAAAGGAACACAGTAATTCTCCAGTAACTGACCCCAAAGAAAAGGAAATCTATGAAATGCCGAAAAAAGCAGTTCAAAATAATGATCTTAAAAAAAAATACAGTAAGCTAAAAGAGAACATGGATAAACATTACAAAGAAACAGGAAAACAATTCATAACCTGAATTAGAAATGCAACAGAGCTCCAATGACAGATTAGATTAAGCAGAAGAAACAATTTCTGAACTTGAAGATGGGTCTTTAGAAATAATAGTCAGACAAAAACAAATAAACAAACAGGAATGACTACAGTTCACTATAAGGATGATTACAGTTATCAATCATTTATTGTATATTTTCATATAGCTAGAAGAGAAGATTTGGATATGCTGTCAACACAAAGAAATGATGAATATTTGAGATGATGGATACCCCAATTACCCTGATTTGATCATTACATATTATCTGCAATGTATCAAAATATCACGCATACCCCATAACTATGTACAATTATGTATCCATTAAAATGTACACAGAAACATATGTAACTCTGTGTATCTCTATTCAGCAATTCCTGCCCACCCCAAACTAGCCATTCCAAACTCATTGCTTTCTTTTAAGAATTAATGTATTTACATATTTCTGGCTTGACAGAACATGGGAAAAGCCCAGGCTTTCAGGAATCCAAGGTCTGGCCCAATAGTTAAGTTGCTGGTGGCCTCTCCGATCTCAGATGGAGACTATCTCACTAAGACGTGCCCTTTAACACTTTTCAACACTTCTAACAACACATACATAGTATCTGCCTATGCTGAAATCTGAGAACTTGGTTCCTGAACTGGACCTTTTGGACCCGAGAAGGGCTATAAAATCCAATGTTGTTTGTGTGTGTGTGTGTGTGTGTGTGTGTGTGTGTGTGTGTGTGCCTGTCTGTCTGTTATATAAAAATCAGAAATATAGGAAGTAAAATAGGCAACTATAGGCCAGGTTTGGTGGCTCAGCCTGTAATCCCAGCACTTTGGGAAGCTGAGGCGTTTGGATTGCCTGAGCCCATGGGTTCAAGACCAGCCCAGGCAACTTGGCAAAACCTCATAAATAAATCAAAAAAATTAGCCAGGCATGGTAGCACGTACCTGTAATTCCTGCTACTTGGAAGGCTGAGGCAGAAGGATTGCCAGAGCCCAGTAGGTCAACGCTGGGGTGGCTGTGAGCATGCCACTGCACTCCAGCCTGGGCAACAGAGTGAGACTCCAACTCAAAAAACAAACAAACAAATAAACAAACAAACAAAAAGATAGTTACAAATCATTTATACTTCTATCACTCTGTGACAATTGCTACTAATATCTCAGTATTCATCAACCAAAATATTTTCTATGTGTATGTATGTGCTCACATATACATAAATATATGATTTTAAAATAATGATAACAATAATCGGATTTTTTCTTTTAATAGTTTTGTTATGTTTTCATACCATTAAACATTCTTCCAGGGAAAAAAGTAAGAATGATTAACAAATGTGGATAAAATATTTTAAAATATATGTTTGAAAGCAAAAGAACACTAACAAAGCAACCAACACTGATTGGCCAAGACACCAAAGACTAACATAGCAAGAGGAGGTAAACAAAACATTCTGTGTTGATGATCTTCAGACATTTTACCAGTTCAAAAGTGGAAGTCTGGAGACTAACAGGGCTTGCAGAGCTTTCGATAATCTCACTGTAGAGGGAAATAATCACTGGGGTCAGAGCTTGTCAAGGTGAGTGTCTGCTGGTGAACACATTTGGCTTACAGTGGGGACACATAAAAGACATCTATCCCAGGCATAAGAGTGCAAAGAAAATAATCTTCACTCTCACAAAGACTAAATTCCAGCCTCCCGTTAGCTTAATTTCTGATTAAATTAAAGTGATCTTCCACTAATGTCTAACACCATGCTAAAAGAAAAAGCAAATACTTTTTGGATGTATATGCCATTACCAGAGCCTCAAATCGCCTCCAATTTTTTTGTGCACAGTGTTGTCATTTAATTTTTTTAAAGTTTAAACATTAAAAAGATAAGAATAAATTGATAAACAAGAAAAACGTATGAGATTCAGCTAATGCTGTGCTGAGAGGCAATTTTATTGCCTCAAATGTCACATATTAGACAAGAAGAAAGGCTGAGCATCCATGATCTAATTATTTTTCTCCTAAACCTAAAAGGGAAACTGTAAAATAAACTTAAAGAAATTAGAAAGAAAAAAATTATAAAATAACAATTCAGTGAAATAGAAAACAAATGAACACCAATGAAGCCTAAAGTGTCCCTTTAGAAAAACTAGTAAAATTGATAAACCCCTAAGGGAAAAAAAAAAAAAAACAGAAAATACAATTATCAATATAAGCACTGCAAAAAATGGGTCATCCCAACAGATCCTACAGATTTCTAAAGAAGAACATGAGAATATTTAAAGATAAAAATTAAAAGTTAGCTCAACTTTTGAAAAATAAAATTAGCTGTACATGACTTAGGAAAAAATACAAAACTCTGAATAGCTATTCTAGATGTAAAAGTCACCAAATTTTACTGCAAAAAAAAAAAAAAAATTCTGGACCCAATGGTTTTAACAGGCAATTCCCCCAAATATTAGCTAGATAAATATTACATACTTACATATCCAGCATAACAGAAAAGGAGAGGAAAATTTGAGTGATTTTCTAAAATCAAAAATCACAGATGCAAAGCTTCTAAACAAATTCGTCATACTCAGATTAGGCTTATTTTAATGCAAGGATGGCTTAATAGCCAAAGAGCAATCTATACATTTGAACACATTTAAAGAATAAAGGAGAGAAAATCACAGACCAAGGGATTCTGACTTATAATGGTTCAACTTAACAATACATACAACAAGCATTTAGTAGAAACTGTACTCCAAGGACTTATACAATCCTTCTCTTCCTCACTTTCAGCACAGTAGCCAATAACTTACATGTGATATCCAATACTTTATTATAAAACAGGTTGTGTTGGATCGTTTTTCCCAGCTACAGGTTAGCATAAGTGTTCTAAGCATGTTTAAAGTAGGGTTTGGCTAAGCTATAATATTCAGTAGGTTAGGTGTGTTAAGTGCATTTTTGACTTGCAATATTTTTTACATGACGATGGGTTTATCAGGGCATAACTCCCCAGTAAGTTGAAGCAGGAATAAAGCGTTTGATAAAATTCAGTAACAGTTCATGATTTAAAACTATTGGGAAGCTAGGAACATGAAAGAATGTCCTGAATTCACATAAGCCAATAAGCAAAATCATCTTTAATATGCAATATTGAAATTTTCCCATTGATATCAGGAATAAGACAAGAATGCTTATCACCACTGCTATCACTTCCATTTATCATTGTACTGAAGGTCTTAACCAGCTTATTAGGCCAAAAAATTGCAGAAAAATTAGAACAAATAAAAGTTTTAAAAGTTGGAAAGGAAGAAATAGACTGTGATTGTTCTCAGATGATATGATTTTGTCAATAGAAAATCCAGACTGGGAATGGTGGCACGAGCCTGTAATCCCAGCAGTTTGGGAGGCCAAAGTGAGGGGATTGCCTGAGCTCACGGATTTGGGAACAGCCCGGGCAACTTAGCAAGACCTCATCTTTACAATAAATCAAAAAATTAGCTGGGCGCAGTAGTGCACGCCTGTAGCTCTGGCTACTTGAACGGCTGAGGTGGAAGGACTGCTGGAGCCCAGCAAGTGGATGTTGGGGTGGCCATGAGCATGCCACTGCACTCCAGCCTGGGTGATAAAGTGAGATTCCAACTCAAAAAAAAAAAAAGAAAAGAATATCCGAAAGATAATCTCATTATATTTAACAAGTAATATTTGAAAGTCTGCTAGATGCAATGTCAATGTAGAACAATTCATTATAATTTTTACAGTATCAATGCACAACTGAAAAACTACCTTTTGGGTACGATGCTCACTATTTGGGTGACAGGTTCAACAGAAGCCCAAACCTCACGATCATGCAATATACCTATGTAACTAACCCGCACAAGTGCTCCCTGAAGCTAAAATTTTTAAAAATATCCCAGAATTTTAAAATAAAATTTTTTTAAATTTTTTAAATAATAATCAAATGAAATATTGAAAAGAGCATCAAAACATCAATTATGATGATGTTAAATAACAAAATAAAATAACAAAAGATGTTCAAGACTACTACACAAAAAACTAAAAAACATTAGAAAAACAAATACTTTTCATGAATGTATAGATATAATGACATAAATTAGAAGAGACAGTATTTTTAAGATGGTAATTATCTCCTAACTAATATATACATTACATGTAATCTCAAATTTTTCTAAATCTCAGATTATTTTAAAGAAAATAACTGCCGGGCTCGGTGGCTCAGCCTGTAATCCCTCGCTTGGGGAGGCTGAGGTGAGTGGATTGCCTGAGCCCGCGGGTTCGAGACCCGCCTGGGCAACTTGGTGAGACCTCCTCTCTACAATAAATCAAAAAATTAGCAGGGCATGGTAGCGTGCACCTGTAGTTTCAGCTACTTGGAAGGCTGAGGCGGAAGGATCACCAGAGCCCAGCAGGTCAAGGCTGCGGTGGCCAGGAGCGGCCACTGCACTCCAGTCTGGGCGACAGTGTGAGACTCCAACTTAAAAAAAAAAAAAGAAAAGAAAATAACTAGCTTATTCTAAAATTTACATGAAGATGTAAATGGTCAATGGTAGCCACGATCTTAATGTAGCAAGCCAAAGTTGAAGGACTTTACCATATGTCAAGACTTATTAGAAAGTTACTGTAATTAAAATGATATGGTAATGATGCTAAGGTAAACAACCCAATGAAATAAAGTCCAAAATCAGACCTACACATATATATGGTGACCTGTCTTATGACATACACAGTTCTGCAAAGCAATGAGAAATAATATTCTTTTCAATAATGATGCTGAGTTAATTGGATATTCATATAAAATAACAAAAATCTTGACTACTACTTGACACTAGGCACATAAGTCAATTCCAAATGGACTATAAATCTGAATATTAAAGGTAAAACTATAAAATGTTTGGAGAAAAACAAACATCTTCATAACCTTGAAGACAGGCAAATGTTCTTCAGAAAGGACAGAAAATCAATTAACTCTAAAGAAAAATCTGATATATTTCATTACATTAAATTTAATAACTTTAGTTTATCAAAGGGGACACTTCTTACAAACAAGGGTGCCTGAATGAGACATATTTGTGTACCTAACCCTTAAATGTACCCCTCAATATCACAATTAAAAAAAAAAAAAAAAAAGACAGTGAAAAGACTGGGCTCGGTGGCTCAGCCTGTAATCCTGCGCCTTGGGAGGCTGAGGTGAGTGGATTGCCTGAGCCCACGGGTTCGAGACCCGCCTGGGCAACTTGGTGAGACCTCATCTCTACAATAAATCAAAAAATTA